>SJXQ01002776.1:0-21410 GCA_006408695.1 Aepyceros melampus
CAAAAAAATTTTTTTTTTCTCAGTCTTTTCATTGTTTTCCCATCTTTATGCCATGAAGTGATGGGACAGATGCCACGATTCTCATTTTGAATGTTGATTTTTAAGTCATCTTTTTCACCTTTTTCCTTCACTTTCCTCAAGAGGCTCTGTAGTTCTTTTTGTGTTATGCCATATGAATCATGTCAACTGCATATATGAGATTATTGTTATTTCTCCCAGCTTTGTTTGTTTGCTTTGTTTGCACACCCTGTTTCATCCAGTGTGGTATTTTGTATGATGAACTCTACATGTAAGTTCAATAAAGAAGGCGACAACATACAGCCTTGACATACTCCTTTCCCAACTCGGAACCAGACTCTTGTTCCACGTCTTTTTCTGACTGTTGCTTCTTGACCTGCATAGAGACTACTAGGGAGGCACGTAACATGCTGTAGTAGTCCCATGTTTTGAAGAATTCTCCACGTTTTGTTTTGATCTAAAAAATCAAAATCTTTGGCATAGTCAAATAGGAGTATATGCTTTCCTGTTGTTCTCTTGGTATTTTGATGACCCAACCGGTGTAGGCAATTTGATTTTGAGTTTCTCTACCCTTTCTAAATCCAGCTTGAATGTCTGGAAACTCATGGCTCACATTCTGTTGAAGATTTTTTGGGGAATTTTCAGAAGTACTTTACGAGTGTGTGAGATGTGGAGGAGGAGAAGGGGATGACAGAGGATGAGATGGCTGGATGGCATCAGGGACTCAATGGACGTGAGTCTGAGTGAACTCCAGGAGTTGGTGATCGACAGGGAGGCCTGGCGTGCTGCGATTCATAGGGGTCTCAAAGAGTGGGACACGACTGAGCGACTGAACTGAACTGAACTGAATGTGAGAAGACCAGTGAACTCAAACAGAGACAGAACTTTCTAGAAAGAAATCCAAAAGTGTCCTCTCCACAATCTTCTATTTGTTTGATTTTTAAAATCAGTACAATTGCATGCAAGGCTACGCAGACACTGGTACCTGGCCTTCATTCTCCCAGGGGAATCGGTTGGCAGTGGTCATTGGAAGTTGTTTATTCAAAGGGCATTCATCCAAGAATGTACGGAGTGTGAGTTGCTTGAGTGTGACTTGGCCATGGGGGCATCTTGGTTGTCCAGTTTACAGTCTGGGCACAACAAGCAAATGCGAAGCTCTAACAGACAGATTCGGGTTTATTGTGGTAAGGCTGGAGGGCTGGCATGCTGGTTTGTGTTTTCTGGGTTCCATGTACAGCAAGAGTGTCCTCAAGAGGAGGGTAAGTGACCACCTGGAAAGCATGATAAAGCCAAAGCACAGTGAGGAGGCTGGTCTAGGGAGAGACGGCCAAGAGAGCGGAGAGCCATGGAAACAGTTCCCCTTGCTTGTCCCTGATTCGTCCAACGATCTGAGTCATGAACGATGTGTGGGTGTTTGCCACTGGTGGCTCAGATGGTAAAGCATCTGCCTACAATGTGGGAGACCCGGGTTCAATCCCTGGGTCAGGAGGACCCCCTGGAGAAGGAAATGGCAACCTACTCCAGTATTCTTGCCTGGAAAATCCTATGGAAGGAGGAGCTTGGTGGGCTACAGTCCATGGGGCCACAAAGAGTTGGACACGACTGAGCGACTTCCCTTTCCCTTTCCCTTTTGTCATCAGCCAACATTGTACTTTGCCAAGAAAGACATTAAGACAACTACAATGATTTACTAGGTCTGTCAGTTACCAAAACAACTCTTTAGTTAACGTTAAAAAGGAATGGAGGGCTTCATCTCAAGATCAGAAAAGTGTTTGCTTTCTGTAAATCTGGCTTTCATGAAAGCCCTCTGAGCAGCGTCCCTGTTCCTCTCATCTCACGGGGACAGGTAGAAGCTTATTAGGGCCAAAAAGACTCTGTGTATTTGAGAGGCCTCTGTTCATCTGCTCTCAACATGGGGGCCACACAAGGTCAGGGTTAAGTAGGCAGGGGCACGCGTTTCTAGTCCACACAGACCATGCTGCTGGCCACGTGGGTGACGCACTGAGGAGGCAGGGCTGGGGTTGCAGGTACAGGGAAAGGCGATGTGGCCAGGATCAAGGTGGAGCCCCGTAGACAGGAGGAGAAATGGGGGGTGACCCAGAAACCTCAGTGGTCAATGCAATGGTGGTGGGAGTCGGGGGAAGCCCACCCAAGGATGTGGAGGATGTCCTTCCAGGCTTCCACACCATCTGCACCAGCTTTGCACTTTTTTTTTTTTTTTTTTTTTGCACTGAGGAGGCAGGGCTGGGGTTGCAGGTACAGGGAAAGGCGATGTGGCCAGGATCAAGGTGGAGCCCCGTAGACAGGAGGAGAAATGGGGGGTGACCCAGAAACCTCAGTGGTCAATGCAATGGTGGTGGGAGTCGGGGGAAGCCCACCCAAGGATGTGGAGGATGTCCTTCCAGGCTTCCACACCATCTGCACCAGCTTTGCACTTTTTTTTTTTTTTTTTTTTGCTCTAAAATTTTCAGTGATATCTTCCATCTTTCTGTTGCTTCCACGCTTCCAAACAGAAAGAACTCACCGCTCTCCCCTGACATCCATGTCCACTGCCTGTCCCCTGCCTCCTGGACCATCCCCTCCCCACTTTCTGGTAAAGCTGTTCATCGATGCTTGGGACCCGTCGTGATCTGCTGTGTTCTCAGAGGCCACTAGCCCCTCTTGGTCTCACTGCTGCTGTCCAACCAAAAGCCACACCAAGTCCATCTTCCCCGTCTGTCACCCACACACTTCTGCCCCTGACATCCAGGTCAGTGCAGGGCCTTTGGGACTCCTGCTTCTCCTCGGCTAATCACACCAACACCTCCTGTCCGGGTCTGTCACCCCTCACTCCAGTCCCCCAAAGCCCTCCCCTCCCTCTGAGCCTAGCCTGGCTTCCAGGCTGCTCCTCCCTGACCCCACCTTCCTGGCCTGCTCTCTCTGCCCTTTGTAGAGCAGCGTACACCCCAGCCTCTCTGAACCTATGCACGCATGCAGTCGCTGAGTCGTGTCTGGCTCTGCAACCCTGCGGATGCAGGCTCTTCCATCCATGGCGTTCTCCAGGCAAGAATATTGGAGTGGGTTGCCATTTCCTCCTCCTGGGGATCTTCCCGACCCAGGGATCAGACTCAAGTTTCCCGTGTCTCCTGCCTTGCAGGCAGACTCTTTACCCGCTGAGTCATCGGGGAAGCTCCACTGAAGCCCTCACTACTCCCCAAACTGTGCCTCATCGGAGGCCTTCCAGGCTGTCCCGGTCTACACTCACCCCTTCCCCTAAGGTCACAGTTTTCCTAGTTCCCCTCACAGCCCTTCCCTCCGTCTGACCTCCAATGAACGTTGATCACGGTTATTGGCCCTTTCCCCATTAGCGCGTGAGCTCCACGGGGACAGAGGTTACACTTCAGGCAGTGTCTCTTAGTAACCCCTTTCCCCTGCCCTTCCAGAATCTTCTCAGGATTTCCCCTCCAGCTTGGGTTCCCTTCTCAGAGCCCCCCATACACAACCATACTCGGAGTCTCCCGTCACCCAACAGGGCCCCTCCTCTTTCTTGAATCTGTTCTTGGTCCACCTCATGGCAGTGCAGGGCACAGCAGTAGGAATGGTTGGGGGACCTACTAGCGGCTGCAGGGACCTGCTGACCGACGGAGGGGAGGGTCTCGGGACTAAAACTAGTCTTGGTGGCTGTGGACAGGTGACCTGAAACTACCCGGAGGGGTGGGGGCTCAGTGACCACGAAGTAAACAGTTTGGTGCATGCTTCGTTTGCTATGACTGCACGACAGTCAGGTAGAGAGACCAAGACAGGAATGGACCACAGACAAAATTGCCCTCTTCTTGGGAAATTGGAGCATGGCTGTTTCCGATGTAGTCTTTCTCCTGGATGTTACGTCCTCGAAGTGTTAGTTGCTCAGTTGTGTCCGACTCTGCGACCCCGTGGACTGTAGCCCACCAGGCTCCTTTGTCCATGGGGATTCTCCAGGCAAGAATACTGGAGTGGGTTGCCATTCCCTTTTCCAGGGGATCTTCCTCACCTGGGTCTCGCTCACTGTGGGCAGATTCTATATTGTCTGAGCCACCAGGGAAGCCCCTAGGTCCTCAAAGACAACTACAAATACCATAACTTTCATGCCAATTATGACCATTCTCAATGTCAAAATCAACATCGTAAAGGACTGGAAATTTTATCTGAGCATCTTGGACCAGCTTAGAGAATATTCAGTAAAAACAGGACTAAGTCATTCATATTCAGACTGCTGCTGCTGCCGCTAAGTTGCTTCAGACGTGTCCGACTCTGTGCGACCCCATAGACAGTAGTCCACCAGGCTCTGCCATTCCTGGCATTCTCCAGGCAAGAACACTGGAGTGGGTTGCCATTTCCTTCTCCAATGCATGAAAGTAAAAAGTGAAAGTGAAGTCGCTCAGTCGTGTCCGATATTCAAACTAATAGTGCTCAATTCTGGACGTGGACAAGCAAAGAACAGGACTAAGTTCTCCTCATTTGTGACCTCGTGGACTATACAGTCCATGGGATTCTCCAGGCCAGAATACTGGAGTGGGTAGCTATTCCTTGTCCAGCAAATCTTCCCAACCCAGGAATCAAACCCAGGTCTCCTGCATTGCAAGCAGATTCTTTACCAGCTGAGCCACCAGGGAAACGACTTTCACATACCTAACATCAACCAGGTGTGACAGGGATTTTTCCTTTTAAGAGCAAACCCCTTTCCCCTCCAGCTTTTCCATTAACGGTAGTAATCTAAGAATACAGAACCTAGAGGAATGCCGGCTTGCCCTAACAATGAACCCCACAGCCTCAGAGGCCAGGCGGTCGACTCCGGTGTGAAGGGGTCATTTGAGGACCTGTGTCCTTATATAGGTCCCTGGAGTTCTTTCTGCTTCATTGAGAGCAGAAGGGGTACTCAGAAGTTTCAACAGACCAGGCTGATGCTACCTGTGGGTGGAGTCACTTGGCCAGACCTATTTGAAGGGAGGCTGGGAAACACGAGATGAGTCGGACATGGCTGAGCGACTAAACTGAATTGGGAAACACTTGAGCTGTTTGCTCAGGAAGGAAGTGGGTTTGGGTGAACCGAGCTGGTCCCGTCCAGAGTAGCTTCCCATTGTAAAGACTCACCTCCCGCTGCCCCTCTGGCTTTTGCTTAAACCAGGCAGAGACCCTGGAGACAGATCAAGCTGGCTTTATTCCCCATCCTCCTAAGCAGACCACCGTCAAGGCCTGGGTATAGGGGCCCGGGCTGCGAGTTGAGCTCTGTTTTTCAAGATCTGCTGAAGTCCCATCCCACAGCCCGTGAATGTGACCTTGCTTGGAAATAAGGTCATTAAAGACGATCAGTGGCTCAGGTGGTAAGAATCTGCCTGCAATGCCAGAGACTTGGGTTTGTTACCTGAGTCGCGAAGTCACCCCGGAGAAAGGAATGGTTATGCACTCCAGTATGCTTACCTGGAGAATCCCATGGTCAGAGGAGCCTGGCAGGCTACAGTCCATAGGGTCACAAAGAATTGGACACTACTGAGCAACTAACACACACACACACACACACACAAGATCGAGTTAAGATGAGGTCACACTTATTTGGGTGGGCCCTCTCCCATAACTGGGGTCCTTAAAGAGAGGTATGGACAGGCACAGGGGGACGGTCATGGGACACCCTGATCTTGGGCTTCTGGCCTTCAGATCTGAGATGGCACTTTGTGACAGGAGCTCTGGGCTAAAATCGCCGCCTCTGCTGCTAGCTTGTGTAAGTCAGGGGGCCTCGCTGAGCCCTTTCTCACCTGGCTGGTTCTGGCTGGTGGGGCTGGACTTGGCAAACGCTGAGGTGTGATGAGGAGGGCAGAGGTGCGCTCAGAGGCTCTCGCTTGTTCAGCACACCCCAGGGCTGGGGAGGGGTTAGCCTCTGGTGGTCCCTGTGCCCCCTCAATGCTGCAGACACCCTGTTCCCCTGGTCTGGCCTGGCTGCTGCCTGCTTACCCTTTGACCTTGGACTCAAGTCACTTCTAAAGGAGGCTGGCCTCCTCCCCATCCTCCCCACCACCTCCAGGTCGGGCTGGGCCCCATCAGTTGCCTCCACCCCATTCCGTTCTCTCCCTGAGCTACGTGGTATTCAGAGTGAGTTGAGGGCAGGGCCTCTGGGAGTCTGTCTTGCTCTAACCTCGTGTCCACACTCAGCTGTGTACGGTGGGTGTGGGAGTGGCCAATTCCAGGTGCAAAAGACCGAGAAAAAGGCAAGCCACCTCTACCTTTGGGTACTCTGGACCATTAGTCAGCATTGGCTGAGATTTCTATATTCCAAAAGCAATTACTTTGGCCACCTCATGCGAAGAGTTGACTCATTGGAAAAGACCCTGATGCTGGGAGGGATTGGGGGCAGGAGGAGAAAGGGACGACCGAGGATGAGATGGCTGGATGGCATCACAGACTCAATGGACGTGAGTCTGAGTGAATTCCGGGAGTTGGTGATGGACAGGGAGGCCTGGCGTACTGCGATTCATGGGGTCGCAAAGAGTCGGACACGACTGCGCGACTGAACTAACGAACTAAAAGCAATTAAATCAGTAGCAGGAAAACAAGATCCTCACTGACCCAAATGTCACCTGTCATCTATGTCGTGTCACCCTGAGCATGGTGGGGGGCAGCGGGGGGAAACGGGACATTGTTCTGTGCATAGATACACTAGGTTTTGTGCTTTATTTAAAGTCTGGTTGGGTACAGAAAAACACACACACACAGTTAGGTTAAAATATCCAAAGAAAATTTACTGCAACTTTCGTACAATTGAATTTGTGCTACAAGACACGTTGCATAGGAAACTATTTAAAGCCCCTGAGGAAAAAAATCTCCGCATTTAAGGTGCGACTGGTTTTGTTTCTTCTTTGGGGAAAAGTGAGAGACGCTCTCTGGGAAGACTGAAGGCAGAGAGTGGAGCGCAGAATGTAAGATGATTTCGTGGGATGATGGGGAGGGGAATCGTGGGGTGTCTCGGTTTCTGCAGCATAAAATCTGTCGTGTTTTTTGTTGTTGTTTTCTAGCTGTGGGTCTTCCAAATTGGAATCAATAGGTGTAGAAGAATGTTTTAGCCCAATAAGGGATTTACATGGATTATACTAAGTAATTAACGCGCTTCCAGCAAGCAGATTTAGAGAATGAGATTCCGGAACCCCAGATGGCACATCGCTCATGTAAGCACGGTGCATGGCCCGGCACCTTCCCGGGCATCGACTCTACTGATCCTCCAGATGCTTCTTCACGCCCATCCCTCACTTTCTTCCGAGATGATGCAACCACACGCGACTGCAGAATTCAGTCCAGCAAGGTGATCTCCAGCCATCAAATCATCAAGGCAACCGTCAGCCAAGTCTCAGATTTTACGAGAACATTTTCAGACGATGGTCATCCTGCTCAGGTAATCATGCTGCTTTTTGTCTTTAAAGATTTCCCTATGCTCTTTATTTCTAAGGAGAGGTGAGACGGACAGACGAGGAGGGGAGAAGGGCTCCATTTCAGGTGAAGTGGATTTGGCAAATGCCAGCAGGCATCTCTGGACATCAGCATCGGGTGTGCTTGTGGTGATGTGTTCTCTGTGCCCAGAAGAGAGGCTGTAAGCTCTCCAGCAAGCATCCCTGTCCCCGGGAGAAGCTGGGCATGGCCTCTCAGAGCTGCAGGGACCACTTGGCTCCGGGTGGCGAAGGGCACACAGGCAGGGGCTCAGAAAGGCTTCCCCTGTGTCGTGGCTGATCCTTCCTGCAACACGAGGCCAGAGTCGGAAGGTAATAAAAACAGGAGGGAAGCGTAGGACCAGGACAGCCCCAGAAAGAACGGGCGGGCACCAACTGGACTCGTTTACTGAGACAACACGTTTCCTATTTGATTTCCTTTTCACAAGTACATAGCCAAAAAGGTCTGGCACTTGACAAGTATCTTCCCGTGCTCAGTGGTGAAATGCAAAGTGTGTCCGACAACCAGAAACGCTCCCACAACCCTTAAATACATATGTACATCTGTCACATAATTTAAAAAGGTCTTTATAGAACATAAAAACCTCAACAGTATCTGACCCTAAGAAGTGTTTTCTTCTTTTAATTTAGGGTCCAGTAAAAAATTAGATAACCACCTTTCTGGTATGCCCTACCCCCATACCTTAAAAAAAAAAACAACTGATTTTAAATTTAAATTTATACTTAAGAAATAGAAAGCTATTTGATTGGCAACTACCTGCAGTAGAAATTCCCTTCAGGCCTCCCCCACGGTGGAGAAGGCAGGTGGAACATCACACGTGTGCTTGGTCCTGGGTGAGGGTTCAGTGGGGAGGGTCCCTGGGTCTGTCTGAGCAGCTGACCCTCCCTCCCTCCCCAGTACCATGTGCCCGCCCGGGCATCTGGGGCAGACGGAGGGTCCGCGCCCCAGAGCAGCAGGAGGTGGGGGACCCGTTCAAATCACGAAGTCATCGTGGTCCATGGGACTGAAGGCGGAGGCTCGCAGGATGTCCAGGGAGTTTACCAGGATCAGGGTCCCTGTGAGGTGCTTCCAGCGCTTGGTGATGGGGTTCTTCATCTTGTCCAGGCCGATGTGCAGTTCCTGGATGACGTCCCGGTAGCTATCCCCGATCTGGTGGCTCCAGGTGAGGAGAAAGTCGTAGGCGGCTTCCACATGGCCTGGATGGTGTGGTTGTCCAAAAACCAAAAGAGAGAGCAAAGATTAGGAGATGGTGAGAGAGCTGGTCTGAGTTATCTCTCCTAGTACCAGCATCATGAACCCCAAAGCAGAGTCGATCCTGTCCTGGGCTAGCACATTTCAGAGGGAAAAAGGCACTTTGCGTGAGAGCAGGTGGGCAGTGCTGAGAGTTAATTACCAGGTAGGTTGATAAGAAGTACAGGGTCCCCGAGAAAGAGAGACGGGTCTGGGGCTCTCAAGGAGAAAAGGACAAACTTTTTTCCCTACTTTGCTTTGTCTTAGTCAATATAACAAAGTATCTTGCTCAAGTTCATATTTCTTCCTAACAAGAACCCTCTGACTAATCTTGTTATCTTAAGATGCTTATTGTGGGTCTGGGTCTGGTTAAGGCCTTTCTGTTGTCAGCTCTCATCTTAATCTGCGAGTGGGTCTGGTAAAAGTATATACGGCCTTGATAAGACTAGTGAGTAGGGGGCACTCTTTGTCCCCCTTCTGAAGTCTATGTCAGAAGATTTTTTTGTCCTTTTCATACTTTAATAAAACTCTGCTATACAAAAGCACTTGAGTGATCAAGCCTGGTCCCTGGTCCCGAAGCTAAATCTTCTTCTTCGGAGATCATGAATCCAGCACCGTTCACTGTAAGCTATCAGTACCACGTAGTGGCCGAGCCAACAGAAGGGGCCTCTTTCCTTCCAACCCCCATAGCACTTGCCATTTATTTAGAAACTCGCCACGTCAATAAAGGATGCCCTTATCCTGGGGACTTCCTGCTTCCTAGGTCTCAAGAGCCTTTCCGTCTTTCCAGAAGCTTAAAGTGACCTCCACAAAACAAGTGAGAAAACAGACTCTGAGCAGGGACCCAGCCAGCCTTGGCTGAAGCCGACAGCACACCAGGAGCTGTCCAACCAACTGTGCAGGGCAGAGCTCCATCGTCCTGCGTCCTCCAATTGGGCTGAAGGTAATTTAAGATCAGGATCAGTGAGGGACCAGAGTTCCAAGGATGCTGTTCCAATGTCCCGCCTGACGGCAGAGCAGCCTCGCTACCGCCCAGGGCCTGACTCCCAGCTAAAGATCCCGAGAAGGACGGATGTGGTCCCTCTCATCGCGAGCCTCCTCTGCACTGAGCACTTGCCTTCACACTTCATCATCTGTCCTCCTAAAAATGCTCTAATGTAGACGCCGGCACCGCTGCATCTGAGGTGGAGGGAAGGGCAGCCGGGCTCACCTCACTGTCCACCACCCCGTTCCTGTCCCGGTGGGGAGACTCGTACGCATCCATCTGCTGCTTGGACACCTTGGCGAGCTTCTCGGCCAGCTCCCGCCAGCGCTGTGCCACCTCGACCGCCGTGGTCAGGAGCACGAAGTCTTGGATGAGTCTGACCACCAGGCCCTGGCAGTCCATCTTCAGTAAGGCCTGAGGAAGAAGGGTCAGGGAAGAGGCAGGGCTGAGAGCAGGCTCTGGGCTCCCGGGAAGCCGGCCTCGCAGAGACCATGTGCTGACTCCCTGGATGCTGTGTGGCCTGAGCAGCCCCTCTGCTGGAATCCATGATTACAGGATGTACTGGGCCCCCCCACCTGCACATCCTTGCCCTCCTGTAACCTCCCGGTGTGACTGTAAATCACAGCAGGGTCTTTGCAGATGGAAGCAGCTACCCAGTGGCCCTGGTGGACTAGGGTGCGTGCCCCTCATCCAACGACTGGTGTCCTCATGCGGCTGGTGTCCTTATGCGGAGAGAAACAGACACACAGAGGTAGAGGGAAGACTGGAGGTAGGGACAGGGTGATGCAGCTGCAGCACTGGAGCCCCCGAGAGCTGGGAGAGAGGCACGGACAGACCCCCGCAGAGCCCCCAGAGAAGCCAGCCCTGCGACAGCCCCAGGACGGAGGCAGGATGAGCCTCAACTGCTCGGAGCCTCCCGGCCTGTGGATCTGCCACGCGGTGGCCCCAGGACGCTGATGGGCGGCGTGGGTGAGATGATGGCTGTTCATGTGTTCCCACCGCCACTGGGGAACTGGAGAAGTGATGCGCTTGACCCAGACGGCCAGTGCAGGGCTATCTGGGTGCAGAGCAGGACAAGCTGCCGTCAGCGGGTGGGGAGCCCTGACTCACAGAAGAGACGCAAGAAGGGGCTCAGATTGGGACCTGGAGTGCAGAGCGAGATCCAGGACCCTTGGGTTTTGGAGACACAATAGGCTGGGATACAGGGAGGCTGAGAGGCCAAACCATCAAGTGTCTCCAGAATCGACAGGATCTCACCCTTGTCAAAACTGTGAGAGATTTCCATTGTGTCTCTGCACGGGGCTCACTAACTGTGGAGGGATGGGGGTTTGGGAGGAGAGAAGTGCTGTCAGCTGGGAAGAAGGCAACGGGCAGATTCCCAGGCCACGTCCACACGTGACCCGAACAGCACGTGGCCCCTCCTTGGATGTCATCCCCTATCCAGGTGAGGGGCTGGTCCATCAGGCAGGCTTTTAGCACAGGGCTTGCTGCCCCGGGGTTCTGTGCAGCCTAGGCTGGAGGCGGGGGTCACACTAACATTTCTGGCTTAAAGAAATGAAGCCACATCAGTATTGCAAACCCACAGGTCTGCTGTCCCCACATGTCACCCCAAGTCACACGGACATCTGCTGGGTGTCGGGCCGTGGGTCCCATGGAGCCGGCACAGTGTGTGACTGTGGGCGGTCAGGATGGAGCCCCGGCAGGAGGAGAAGACTCGGTGAGGACCAGACCCACCTGGGCCACAGAGTCAAGGCTCACTCCAACCTCATTCACCCAGCAGATCCCCAGATTACAGCCTAACAGCTGCAGAAGGGAGCCTCGGGGCCCCAGCGATGGGGTCTGAGACGCCCTGGGGCCCTCGGACATCCAGGATGCAACTGAGACCAGGCCCCGCCTCCTTTCTGTCCCTGAACGCTCTGCCCAAGCACCTGAGGCTGTCACTTCAAGGCTCTGCAGAAAAAGTGCTAAAAACATCAAGACACCTACCAGCCAGCCCCTCCCCAGCTGAGCCAAACATGCTGTTCGCTTCAAACATTTGTGAAGCTGCGGGCAGTCTGGCATTCGAGCAAGGTCAGTCTGCTGGGCTGCTACTTGAAATAAGCTATTTTAGACTGAGCGTTCTCGTTGAAGCTTTACATTTATTTGGGGGAACTTAGCAAAATAAAGGGACGGTGACTTTGGGCGTGGGGGCTCTCTGAATGTACAGGAATCTCAATCTTTACCTTTAAAACATAAGCTCATTCTGAGGCCGTCCAGGATCCAAGGGCTTAGCAACTGGCTTTAAGGTGGGAAACCAGAAGGGAGGACCATGTGGTCCTTTTCTGATTTTTGTCTTTATAAGTAAACTGCCATCATTGAGTCCTTCCGGTGAGCCGGGCACGGGGCTCATCTACTCCCCAGAAGCCCCACGGAGAGAAGAAAAGCTCACCCCAGTTTGCAGACAATCGAGAGGACAGGGGTCCAGTGCTGGAGCTGGGCTGGCCTCCAGGCAGCCTGTCCCCGGCTCCCACTCACTGTGCGGGCTGCGTGCTGTCTGGTTTACTGACCCCATAGACACTGGGTGACTTGTCCAGGGTCTCATAGCTCGAGGGGACAGGAGTGCCGCATGGTCTGTTTTTTAGACTCTGTAGATGCTGGGTGGCCTGTCCAGGGCTCCACAGCTCGAGGGGACTGAGGGGAGGCAGGTAAGATTTCCCGGCGCTCAGGCCAATGGCCTTGCCAGCTCTGTGGGCACCACGTGACTTCAAGACCTATGCATGAAGCTTCAGCGTGATGATTCAGACATTTCAGAAACTGGTCTCTTTGAACTTAGATATCTTCAAGTGACATTGTTTGAAAAAAATTAAACATTTACTAGATTTGTACTGTAGAACATGTTCACGGTATGGGGGGGATGTGTGATATATTGGTAGAATTCAGGATTTAAATTCTTTTGCTTGAATAATAATAATAATAAAACAAGGTCCTACTGTACAGCTCAGGGAACTATAGTCAATATCCTGTGATAAACCATAATAAATATGAAAAAGAATGTCTCTATATATGTATAACTGAATACTTTGCTGTGCAGCAGAAATTAACACAACACTGTAAATCAACTGTATTTGAATAATAAAAAAAATTAAAAGAAAACTTTTGGCATGATGTGGTTTGAGCCCAGATGCACAGGGGAGGCAGAGCCCCTGCTAGCCACGCCTACTGTTCTGAGACGGATCCAGCCGACCCCCAGTGACAACGGTCCCTCCCAGGCTTCCTCATAGCATCCCAGCAGCACGTGTGTGCTCAGCTGCCTGGCTCCGCAAGCGGCCTGTTTTCCAGGTAACAGAACACTTCAGAGTCACCTGCTTCTGCTTTGGGGATCCCTGGTGGGGGTGCTCAAAGCTGCTCTCTCCTCAGGGTACAGGGCACGGGACAAAGGTCCTGAGGAGCTCAGACTCTCTCCCTGGCCCCTGAGCGGCTACAGCTGGGACCAGGTGCTGCCCACACCATTGCCAAGGGGTAGGTCATACATTTTTTTTTTTTTTCTGAAGGATGTATCTTGGGTGCCCACCAAATCTCAGAAATAAAATTTTCTCAGCTGCAGGGGTCTGGTTCTGGAACCTTTTCCCTGTGGCACCTCTTAAGTTTCTGCACACACAAGTTAACACAGGTAATCACAGGGAACAGAACACACCCAAGGAAGCAAAGCACAAAACTGGCCTCAGCTCAACTCTCAGTAGCTGCAGTGACCGTGACTTAGGTCAGAGTGGCCGAGCTTGCTCTGTAGGGCGAGACAGGATCTGTTTTTGGCTCTGCAGGCAGGGGGTCCCTGCCTTGGCTAGGTGACTGCGGTGGGGCGAGAGAGGAACAGCACAGACAGCACTTGAACGGGTGGACTTACAAAAGCAGCTGGCCCTCGGGCCAGGGTGCCAATCCCCGTTTGAAAAGACATTCTTATGAGAATATGACAAAGCATCATTCTGCGGTATGCTCATTCCAAGCTTCCATTGCGGAGGTTCAAATACCAGAAGGGCAGTCACCATGGCAACCCTGCTCTTCCCTGTATCAGCACCCTTGGGGCTTCGGGACCACCTGGCAGAAAGAGCCCAGAAACCTCCCTAAGTGCACAGCTGGTAGGTAGCGGCATCCTCTTTCGGGGGAGAAGGTGGTTTTGCTCTCATTTCAGAGAATTCCTTCATCCCAACCTCTCCAGCCCCAACTCTCCCTGATCTCAACACTCCCTTTATTTCCATTCGCTTCTCCAGGTTCTCAGTGTTGATTTCACCTACAACCTTACTCCTAAAACCACCACCTGCCTAGACTTGTATTGTACAGCAACTTTCTCTTTTTTCAGAGAAACTCCCCCAAGAGCCCACAGCATCCTTCCCTCCCGCTCCTGGACTCCCACGGCCACCACCCGTGACTCCTGGTCACCCACCCCGACGGCTTCGCTCCTGGCGGCCCCAGGACCAGTTCTGATTGCTGGCTTAGGCCCCTTCAGGAGAGGCCACCCTGTCCACAGCCCGGTTCCTCCTGCAGCTCCAGCCAACTCTCCCTCCTTCCCTTCCAGGCGGGAGGGCAGACTCCTTGTCACCTCAGGGTGTAACCACCAGAGTCAAGAATAGTCTTACATCGAAAGAGTGTTGCTAAATGCAAACATTTCCAGTTCTTATAGAGCTATGTTCCTGAGGGGTCTGTTTGACACCCTCCACACACATGCACACACACGCACACACACACACACGAGATGGCCATCACCCAAATCTTCACAGTCCTCGAGTATGAGCCAAGCCCTCCCCTCCACTCACTGTAGTCAGCAAGTCCTGGAACAAATACACAGCAATGTTTCCCACCTGGATTTTCAACCACACTCAGAAAACTCTTCCCCAGACCCATAAAGTGTGTCAAAGCAGCATCAATGCCTTAAAAACAGAAGAACACACTCTGTCATCTCTCACCCTCACGCATGCTGCGTGTTCAGTTGCTCAGATGTGTCCAACTCTTTTGCGACCCCCTGGACTGTAGCCTGCCAGGCTCCTGTGCCCATGGGATTTCCCAGGCAAGAATATGGCAGTGGGTTGCCATTTCCTTCTCCAGGGGATCTTCTTGACCCAGGGATCGATTCACATCTCCTGCATTGGCAGGCGAGTTCTTTACCCCTGAGCCACCTGTGGCAGCCCTCTCACCCTCATAAAACAAAACTAAATCCCAGACGTGGGAGCCCAAGGCTCAAAGAGGCGAGAAGGGTGCACACCCACCAGCAGGGGCCATTCAGTCCGGTCACTGCAGAGACAGAGATGGACACTGGTGGGCTTTTAAATCATCCCCCGTCACTCTCGGGCCTTGCTCGCCTCAATGTGAACCCGCTGCCACAGCCAACGCTGGCTCCTCCTTCTCTGGAGGGCGCCTGCAGCTGGCAGAATGCTGTCACGAAATGGAAGGGACAAGCCTGAAGAGTCACGGGGCTGGGACCTGCCTCGGAACAGCGTTGGTAATGGTGAGACCAGGCGCCACCGCCTTCCTGGAGACGGAGGATCAGAGCATCTGCCCAGCTGGGGGCGGCAGCTCCTCACAGACCCAGAGCCGCCTGCTCACATGCTCTGGGGGGAGAAGCTGACCACAGACAGTGCAGGGCAAACCAGGGAACGGAGGAAGATCCTTGGTGTCTACACTGCAGACCGCTAACACAGGCTGCTTTGGAAGACAGGTCCGGAGTGGGGGCCTTCTGCTGCTGTTTCTCAGGACTGGCAAATAACAACGCAAAAAGAGCATCTGCCGTCTTCACAAACAGAAATTTCAATGAAGACTATCTTCATTTCGGAAAAAAAACAAACCTGGGATGAGCCACAGTAGCGGGCCAGACCCAGGACCCCGGGGGGCTCTGAAGGTCAGCATGGCTGTGCACGTGACCTGGGAACCACTCCTCTGGGCCATAGCACAGACCCGGGGCCATCCGACTCCCACCCAGCATGGCAGGATGGAGAGAAAGCCCAGGGCCACCTCGCAGGCCACCTGCCCTCTTGCCAAGGTGGGCCAGGCTAAGGGTGGGGGGCACTGCCTGTCAGCCATGTGGCTCGGAGGCTGGGAGGTGACAAGGTACAACAACACACCTGGGTGGGTCCCCAAGGAGAAGGACACACCCGGTCCCCTTCCCGTCCCCTAAAACACTTAGCCCATCCCCCGGCCCAGTGCTCAAGGAATAAAGCACGAGCGTCACCCAGCCTGGACCACCTCCACCGTCAGCACGCGGTCATCTCGACTCAGGCCAGCCTCCGGCGCTACCCCACCCCCTGGCCCCCTGCACTCTTGGCCCTTGCCCACATTGCGCCTTCAACCCAACAGCCCCTCTCTGCTGGGTGGGCCGAGGCCATCCCCCGTGTCAGCCCCTCTGCTGGGTGGGCTGCGGCCCATCCCCCGTGTCAGCCCCTCTCTGCTGGGTGGGCCACGGCCCGCCTCCCATGTCAGCACCCCCCCACATGTGCCTTTCCCCGGCCCACTCACGTCAAGGGGATCTCTTCGGGGCCCATCACTGATCGGTCCTGCATGCCTGTGGGTGTTCACTCTGCATCTCCCTCAAGGAAAGGCGCAACACCCTACCCCCAAACAAGGGCACAGCAGACACCCGAGACATGTTTCATGAACGTGGAGTACAAACACCCGCCCTGGCTGGACGGGGCGGCTCTTCCCAGCTCTGTTAGAAGCTGCAGCCATATGCCTGCCACCAGCTCCCCCTGGCCTGTTTCTGACAACAGAACTTGACTTCAGAAGCTCTTCAAATATGTGGTCTATTCCAGCATCTTCCCAACCACAAGTCCCGCCAGCCAAGCGATCCTTAGGGGGGTTCATTCAATGCTCTCTCATGCCTGGGGGTGCTCCGCGAGCTCCGTCCATCCTGGCTACTCTCCTCGGGGTCAGCGTCTCACCTCCCCCCACGTTCATGATAGTCGGGGTGACAGTAGCGTCACCCGTGTTGGACGGCCATCTTTTGTCACAGACAGGCAGGGCCTCTACTGGAGAGCTGGGCAGACCGGGGACAGAGGGCTGCTTTCCATGGTGGTCACACCATGCGGGTGAGACAGGGCCGCAGAGAAACAGTCGGAGGTCACAGGTAATACGGTGCTGCTGGACCAGCTCGGATACTGAACAGATGCACTAAAACAGTGAAGAGGGAACGGAACCAGAGAACAGAAACACAGCTGACTCAGGAGACTGCGTCCAGGTCAGATTCTCAGCCTCATCACTCACTCACTCACGTAGTCACTCATTCATCAAATGTCTGGGTGTTTCCTGTGTGCCAGCATCCTTTCCCTTGTGGAGTTCATATCCAATTAGCCTAATGATAAGGACCATGAATACGAGTAAACTGGAGCATTTCTGATTTGAGAAAGCGCCATGAAGGCAAAGCTACAGTAACACAGGGAGTCTGGCGCAGTGACCCAGAGGCGCCAGGTCGCGTCATCGAGGGCGGCAGGAAAGGTCTGACAAGGACATCTGAGCCGGATCTGAAGGACATAAAACGCAACCACGTGAAACTGGAATGGAGAGAATTCCAGGCAGAGGGAACAGCACGTGCAGAGGCCCGGGGCAGGGGCAGCCAGGTGTGTCCAAGACACAAGAGGAACGGCCAGCGGTGTAGCCGGTGTGCAGCGGCAGGTGCGACCCCCAGCGGTGGGCCAGGCGGGGCCAGGTCTTACAGGGCCTGTGGCTGGACCTTGTTCTAAGGGCAGCAGAAGGCTGGACAACTCAGTCCTTGGTTTCTTTTTCCTTCTCCTCTGCCTGCAAATTTACTGTCTGGAAACCTTCACCACTTTTAATTCATTCAATCACTGCTTCCAAACCAAGGAGTTATAACTGAACAGAAAGGTACCTTCAAAACGAGAGGGGTGGGGTAGAGGTGATCTGCCTGAGACAGGGCTGGAGAGGGGGCGGGCTAAATCAGCCACTGAGGCCGCAGGAAGCCTGCCTGCCCCGTGATTTGTTAAGTCCCTGGAAATAAAACACCTGGTTTCCAGCGACTCCCCAGACACGCTGGGATAAATCAGCCTGTGGTTTCTAGAAGTTTGGCCAGCCATTCAAACCTGCCAGCCCACAAGATGCGGCGATAGGAGAGGAGCCAGGGAGGGGCAGGAGAGGGGAAACACTGCTAAACCAGTTCCACTGTTGCAGCAAATCCAACCTTGTCCCAGGCCACGCTCCTGCCAAGGTCGGGTTTCATTTCCTCCTTGCCTGGGAGTCCTGGTGGGTGCGGGGCTGGCAGGGGATGGGGGGAGGTCCGAGTCGCACACGGAACCAAACTCCCCTCCCGACTAACCCAAGGAAGCTTCCCGAAAAACCCGTTCTCAGAGACAGCTCCCCAAGTTGAAGAAAAAAAGATGAAAAGAAACAAGTTGGAAATGGAAGTTGAGTGCCACCTCCTCAGTCCACCCAGTCTCATTCATCCTGCTCCATTCAAGGTGAACGATTTCCAGCTGTGAAGAAGGAAAGATTAAATACCCTTCATGGTCCATGAATGTACATCATTCCACCATCATGGAGAATCCCTGCTGGTGGCTCCCTCCTGGCCCCCTGCACGAGGCCCATCCTCGAGGGCACAGCGCAACTCAGGCTGGACACAAACTGGGAGAACTGATCTCACGGGTGGGCTGGCGGGGTGAGCCCTGAAGGGGGCCCTGGCTCCTTGCTGTGCGGGAGCCCCATCCAGTGCCTAGGCAGGCTCCTCCGTTGCCCATCCCCCCCCCACTGAAGCCACCATCAGTGATGGATGCCCTCGGTGACCTCCTGGTTGCCACCTCCAGGTCCAGTCTCCCTCCTGTGGGCAAAGTCAGGCTCTTATCCCGTTCTGGCACTTTGTATTATTGTGGGGCCACTGTCACGGGGTCTTTCTTGATGCCTTGCTTCCTGTGAGGCTGCCACTCATGCTTCCTGCAGCAGGGGCCATGCCCCCGTGGCCCGTATCCCTCCTGCACCCCCCAGGCCCAGGAGGCAACATGGGATGTGAATGCAACACCTCCATCCACGTACACACCCTCACACCCACACACCCTCACACCCACACACCCTCACACTCTCACACCCTCACACCCACACACCCTCACACCCACACACCCACACACCCTCACACCCTCACACCCACACACCCTCACACCCTCACACCCTCACACCCACACACCCACACACCCACACACCCTCACACCCACACACCCTCACACCCTCACACCCTCACACCCTCACACCCTCACACCCACACACCCACACACCCTCACACCCACACACCCTCACACCCTCACACCCTCACACCCACACACCCACACACCCTCACACCCACACACCCTCACACCCTCACACCCTCACACCCTCACACCCACACACCCACACACCCTCACACCCACACACCCTCACACCCTCACACCCTCACACCCACACACCCACACACCCTCACAACCACACACCCACACACCCTCACACCCACACACCCACACCCTCACACGCACACACCCTCACACGCACACACCCTCACACCCACACCCTCACACCCACACACCCTCACACGCACACACCCTCACACGCACACACCCTCACACCCACACACACTCACACCCACACCTCACACCCACACACCCTCACACCCACACACCCACACACCCACACACCCTCACACCCTCACACCCACACACCCTCACACCCTCACACCCTCACACCCTCACACCCACACACCCACACACCCTCACACCCACACACCCTCACACCCTCACACCCTCACACCCACACACCCACACACCCTCACAACCACACACCCACACACCCTC
The DNA here is from genome assembly GCA_006408695.1 of Aepyceros melampus. Classification (NCBI taxonomy): domain Eukaryota; kingdom Metazoa; phylum Chordata; class Mammalia; order Artiodactyla; family Bovidae; genus Aepyceros; species Aepyceros melampus. Next base: position 19,468 of record SJXQ01002776.1, read on the forward strand.
ACACCCACACACCCACACCCTCACACGCACACACCCTCACACGCACACACCCTCACACCCACACCCTCACACCCACACACCCTCACACGCACACACCCTCACACGCACACACCCTCACACCCACACACACTCACACCCACACCTCACACCCACACACCCTCACACCCACACACCCACACACCCACACACCCTCACACCCTCACACCCACACACCCTCACACCCTCACACCCTCACACCCTCACACCCACACACCCACACACCCTCACACCCACACACCCTCACACCCTCACACCCTCACACCCACACAAACATGCCGGGCCCATCCATTCCAACAGGCACTCACTCAGAATGGCAGGTGCTGGGGGAAGGAGGGGAGCTGAGGTGACAGAAATGCAGGGCCGCTGGGAGTCATACCTTACAGGGCTTAGGAGGTGGAAAGGGTTGTGTGGAATGGGCAGAACAAGGGGAAAAAAATGGCTATGACCGAGTCACGGGCTTCCCATGGGAACAAAAACTAGTGGCGTGTTCATATCGGGGGATAGGGAAGGGAACTGAGTCGGCTTCTGTTACAGAAAGAATCAACAGAATGTCTGCTGGCATGAATTCAACCAGGGATGCCCAGAAGGCATCGACCTTCTCCCAGGTAACTGCACCGGCAGTTAACAGTGACCAGCGCAGAGCCGAGGCCTGTTAGAAGCTGTGAATGGGTAAGGAAGGCGCTTTCCGGTTGGTTTATAAGCTCTAACCAGCAGAGGGGGCTCTAACCGCCCCGTCTTTACTTAGGATTCCAGTTCCCAGTTGTGCTGGCAAAACAGAGGCTGTCCTCACTCGAGTTTTGCAAAGGAAATTACCCTGAATGTTCACTGGAAGGACTGATGCCGAAGCCCCAAGAATACTTTGGCTACCTGATGAGCCGATTCTTGGAAAAGACCCTGATGCTAGGAAAGATTAAGGGCAAGAGGAGAAAGGGACGACAGAGGATGAGATGGTTGGATGGCACCACCGACTCGATGGACATGAGTCTGAGCAAGCTCTGGGAGATACTGAAGGACAGGAAGCCAGGAGTGCTGCAGTCCATGGGGGTGGCAAAGAGTTGGACGTGACAACTGAACAACAACAATAACAACCACAACGTCACCCCAAATCAAACAGAAGCAAAACGGAGGAAGAGGAAATGATACTGAGGAGGGCAGAACCTTCAAGTAAGGCTCAGAGAGAAAAATTCACATCGTGATCAAGTTAAACTTTGGGGCAGTGGTTCACCAAACTTTCACGTCACAGGTCCCCCTGGAGATCTGATGAAACGATGGATTTCCTCCCAGGAGATCTAAACAGGAGCGGGTGGACACAGGGCCCCCCTTGTAACTGGCACAGGGAGATGCATTCTGGACCTCTAAGGACCTCACAAATTCAGTGAGAGGAGACCTGAACGACCCTCACTCCACAGTGGTGCTGAGCTGTTTGGGGCTCCCCTCCCCAAAGCCCACGTAAATGCCTGTCCCCAGGTGTATGTGAGTGCCCGGGAGCAGAGAGGGGCCCCAGACCCCGGGCCCACCGACAGGAAACCACGCCCGTGCCCGCGTGTGCCAGGGCTCTAAGGCCAGGCTGGGGCCTCAGCCTCCGTGAAGCCGTGCCCCGCCGGCCACTCACCATCATGAGCTCCTTCTGGAAGGACTTCCGGTCTTTGTTGTCCGTGTTGTTGCAGTCTTCCTTCAGCTTCTCCAGGACGGATGCTACCCGCTCGGGCTCGCTGTCCAGCTCGGCCCGGCAGAAGAAGGTGAGCGGCAGGTCCCCGTAGCCCAGGGCGTCAGCGAAGGAGCGCCAGCTGCTGACATTCTCCATGAGCAGCGTGCGGACGGAGGCGTAGATGTAGGTGAGGAATTTGCAGGGCCGCAGGATCTGCTCCAGCAGCACCGACGTGCTCAGCTCAGGCCCCGCGAGC
>SJXQ01002776.1:32082-55546 GCA_006408695.1 Aepyceros melampus
GGTGCTCGGGGTCACGCTCATAGTCGGACGCACTTCCTGCCCCACGCCCCCCAGTCCAACTCCCCTCCCACCCACAGGCTCCTGGTGAGGACCCAGGAACCCCAGCAGTGGTGTGCTCCTGGAAACAGGATCCCTGGGGTTCCCCACGGCAGTTCACCCTGACCAAGCTTTGAGAGGTCGGATGAAAGAGGAGCTGCCCCCGCCCCCTGCCTCCCCTCACCTCCCTTTAGGAGCATTGCTGAGCTGCCGCTCACATCTAGGGAAGCATCTAGCGGAGCGAATAAATAAAAGTGATGATGGGCTCAGTCATGAGGCCTTCCTGCTCCCGAGGACCCCAGGGCCTGCGGGACCAGTGAGGGTCCCCAGAGGCGGGCTGGCTGCCCAGAGCAGGGGAAGGGGCCCAGGGTTATAAGGTGCGAGGAATCAGTGCCAGGCAGAGCAGGGCCCGTGGGTCTGGGGGACACGGTGGCTGAGCACCACAGGAGAGGCAGGGCAGGGCCAGTCTCGGCCCTGGACACCACGGGAAAGCCATCGAAGCTTTCTGATCCAGAAAGATGACTTTGGCTGCGGATGACACCGCTGGAAGCACTGATGCTGTTTTGTCTTTAAAGAAGACTGACAGTTTAGGAGAAGCCAGCGACGGACGCAAGCGGACTTGGCAAAGGAGAGGGGATATCAGACAAGCCCCACCCCCTCAGACAAGCCCCACCCCCTCAGAACCTTGCACAGATGGCCATGCCCTCGACAGAGGAGCTGGAGGAAGTCTGGATGGGCTTTTACGCAGGCCGGGAGACTGGTGGCCAAAAAGTCAGCTGAGGCCCAAAGAGGACACACGGCCTCGTGGGAGCAGCCAAGAAAAGCAGATTTAAGAGTGATCGGATTCCCGCCGCCCCTGTCGCTGCCAAGAAGGCAGTTGACGGGGAACCAGGGCCTCAGGGTGGGCAGGAGAACAAACCACAGAACACCCCTGGGAGCTGGGGAGACTGATCTCTGTTTCTGTTGTGTTATCGATGGCAGATACAACCATGACCCCGAGCCAGTGCAAGCAGAAAGCGTGCCGGCAGTTACAGGACCTGTGGTCCTTGTATATCACAGACATCCCTCACTGCAGCTGCCGTGCAAGGAACCTGGAAGCCACCAACTGTTGTGGTCCTGACATCGTCGCCACTTAGCAGCCAGAGCTGAGGACTGAGGTCTGATTCCCAACGACCAAGAGCCTCGTCCACAGGAGGATGAACACGCTCATTCACGCCCTTCCTTGGGACCGGGGCCCTTTGGTCCGTGGTGCTCAATGCCCCGTGGAAAGCCCAGAAAGGCTACTTTCCCCAGGGCAGTCCTGACATCCACCCCAGACACCAGCCTTCACCTCGGGGATGTTACTTCACAGCAGAGAAAGAGCAGAGCTGGGCCACGCCTATTGGGTGTGCTCCTCCCGGCACCTCCCGACCTGACACCGTCAGGGTGAGGGTTCACGGAGAGGCTCTGAAAGTCCTCCTCCAGAGATGCCTGGAGGGATCCCCCTGACCCCGCCCAGTCGGGAGGGCTCCAGGAGGTGCGGCTGCAAAATCGCTCCCTGCTTCCCGCCTGCCTAACACTAGAGCTCACTTTATTGCTCCTGGCTGTCAGACCCCCAATTACCGCCCTGGTCCAATCCATGAAAATGAAATGAAATGGAAATGGGCTCAGTCGTGTCCCACTCTTTGCAACCCCATGGACTGTAGCCCACCAGGCTCCTCTGTCAGTGGGATTCTCCAGGCAAGAATACTGGAGTAGGTTGCCCTGCCCTTTCTCCAGAGGATCTTCCCGATCCAGGAATTGGACCCAGCTCTCCTGCATTATAAGGGGATTCTTGACCATCTGAGCCACCAGGGAAGCCCATGCCCTTAACTTTCTCAAAGGTCCCTCCAGCTCAAACCGGCCCCCCACCCGCACCCCTCTGGGTGTGGTTTGCTGCTTTTAAACCTTCGAAGGTGGACTCCCCGCCCTGGTACTCACCTGTGGGGTGCAGACGCCCTACAGTCGGACCCCCAGTGTGTGCACCAGCCAGGCACCGGGCCCGCTGGGTGACCCGGCCCAGGAAGGCACAGGAGGCGGGTGCCGGGCCTGGACCCCTGCTGCGGGAGGCCCCGGGCGCCAAGACGGCCCTCAGCCTCCCCTGGGTGGATGCCGGTCATGCCTTGTTTTTAAGATGACTCACTCTCCACGTCGGATTTTAATTTCTGGAATGGGAGTATCATGTGGATTTCATCAGATTTCCTCTGGCTGAAAAAGAAAGCACGAGTTTCGACCAGCTCCAGGGTGCCTCGGTCAGCAGGCTCTGTGGACACACACTTCATCCCATCTGACATGGCCTCCCCACCCCCCCGACTCTCTGCCCAAGAAAGAGCGTGATCCCGAGGACCAAAGTCAACCAGAGCTACACTCCCTCCCTCCCCCAGGAGATCCAGAAGAAACCCAATGCCCGGGGCTGAACCCACACGCCTGGCCAAGGCTGTGGGGAGGAACTTAGCTTTACGGGTACCTCCCCAGGTACCTCCCCGGGATCGAGGTGGAGCCCTGAGGGAAGCGGGCTGGGAGTGACCCAGCGGGCGAGTGTGAGCCCGTCTGCACGCCTGGAAACGTCTACAACAGCCTCTTCAACACCCTCTTCCTCCAACGCCAACAGCCAGAGAGGGAGATGCATCCCCCAGCCTAAACAGCACCCTATCTCCCTCCGCCTCCTGACCTCCTGACCCTTGGCCGGTCTGGGCAACCGGCCCAAGTGAATCCCTGCAACCAGCAGAGGAGTTCTCTCCTCTCTCCTAGAGGAGCCTCCAATTCAAGTGCCCAAGGCCAAGAGCCACGCCCCCTGGATTAGCCCTTCTTTATTCAAATAGTAATAATAATGTGGGAGTAAACGACCTGATGCTCTGATCTGCTCGGCAGTGAGTTCACCAAGGTTCACCGACACTGTATTTTACCATCAGTTATACTATTTCCAGGGCATCCCTTGTGGCTCAGCTGGTGAAGAATCCGCCTGCAATGTGGGAGACCTGGGTTTGATCCCTGGATTGGGAAGATCCCCTGGAGAAGGGAATGGCTACCCACTTCAGTATTCTGGCCTGGAGAATTCCACGGGCTGTATAGTCCATGGGGTCACAAAGAGTTGGACATGACTGAGCGACTTTCACTTTTCATACTATTACTATATATTACTATACATTATGCTTTCTCTTTTTTCACCATTTCTCTACTGTATTATTTTTTATCATTATTACTTTCCTTATGTATTCCTTTTACTATTATCTTATTTATGCATGTGTTTGAAAATGTCCCAAATGAAACATTTTATAAAATTAGGGAAGTATTATTAGGAAAGCTCCCTCATTCGCCTCTCCAGGAGGGATGTGTCAAGAATGAAGGGATGAATATATGTGTGTTGTATCTCTTTGAAAGAGAAAACCTCTAAGGAGCGCTAAATGCAAATGCCCAGGTGGTCTCGCAGCACAGCTGGACATGGCGGGGTTCCTGCTCGGTTGACAAGTGGCCCCAAACTCCAGATGTGGCCACTGGGGGCTCCCCTCAGGACTAGTGGGCATCCTGTATCTCCCAGTCCAAACCCAACTCCGGGTTTGCCCCAAACCTCCTCCCCAAAGCCGCTACCTTTAGTCAACAGGAGAAGGGCTCACTCAACCAGCCCCAAAGCCTCCTGTCCCTCCCCAGGGCCCCTCCCCCTCCTGGCTCTCCACGGTGGGTGTGCCCACACCCCACCCCACTCCCGGCAGCTCCGGCCACCATCCCCCTTCAACTCAATACCGTGGTCGGCTCCTTTCCATCAGGTCTAACACGCCCAGCTCTGCGCTCCCGTAATCCACCCCTCCATCAGCAGTCAGGACTTCCTTCAAAACAGTCAGTCGGGCCTCTGCTCAAAACCCTCCAAAGCTTCTCAGGCCTTCCTTCATGCTTGCAGTGCCCTCGTGGGCCCCGCTGGCTTTCTGGTCCTTTTCTTGTTCTCTCCCTCCCACCCCAGGGCCTGTGTACATGCCGTCCGCGCATCCTGGGAGGCCCCTGCCGAGTATTCGCCAGGCTGGATCCCTCACTGCAGTCAGGGGTCTGCGACACCCCACTCTCTACTTCCCTTATCAACACCAGATAAAGCCCATGCTCTTCCATTTCCAGCCTGATTTCTCCAAGACAATGTAAGCTCTCTGAGGCCCCCTGGGTTGTGATAAGCCAGTACAGAGCAAGCTCTCAAATATAAATGAGTGAATGAATTCTATTTAAATAAAGAATACAGCGTTGGAGCTCTTTGCCAGGTAAAGAACTTGCCTGCCAATGCAGGAGAAGCAGGTTTGATCCCTGGGTCATGAAGATCCCCGGACAGGACTGAGTAACTAAGCACACAATCTGGGATAGTATCCTTTAAAAGTCCCAATCCCCAGCAAGGGTTAAGTGTCCCCCCCACGTATGTGAAAGTGACAGTTGCTCTGTGTCCAACTCTTTAGGACCCCATGGACTGTAGCCCACCAGGCTCCTCTGTCCATGGGATTCTCCAGGCAAGAATACTGGAGTGGGTTGCCATTTCCTTTTCCACGGGATCTTCCTCACTCAGGGATCACCCCCACATGGTAGAAGTCAGGTCTCAGAGTCAGGAGGGAGCATTAAAGCTTACTAATGTCTGACTCACAATTGATGAGGTTTTCTTTTCTTTAGTATACAGGCCAATTCATTCAGAGAGAAAGGAGCCCACTGCCAGCTCCCTCCCTGGAAACTAGGGGCTGGCCTTTGGACAACCAACACCTTTGTACAAGGACACAATTATTTACAGATGCTGGTGGCACAGTCAGGAACCCACACACAGCTGCTCAGCTACCCCAGGGGACTCGTCACTCCCAGGATCCTGGAATCCCAGAATACTACTGTGGGGGCCTATGTGCCAACATTCTGCCCGGCGAACAATTAAAAAGCAAAACAAACTGGGCTTCCCTGGTGGCTCCGTGGTAAAGACTTCTCCTGCCAGTGCAGGAGACACAGGTTCAATTCCTGATCAAGAAAGATCCCCTAAGCAGTGGGACAACTAAGCCCAGAACGACAGAGCCTGGGCCCTAGGGCCTGGGAACTGCAACGGCTGAGCCCACGTGCCTCGTCTACTGAAGTCCCCAAGGCCTAGAGTGTGTGCTCTGCAACAAGAAAAGCCACAGTGAGAAAACTGGGCACCGCAACAAAGATCCAGCACAGCCAAAAAATCAATCAATAAAATAAAATTACACAGAAACGCAACAAAAGCCAACCAGGAAGAAGGACAGAAGCACCTGTGGGGTGCAGACGCCCTACAGTCGGACCCCCAGTGTGTGCACCAGCCAGGCACCGGGCCCGCTGGGTGACCCGGCCCAGGAAGGCACAGGAGGCGGGTGCCGGGCCTGGACCCCTGCTGCGGGAGGCCCCGGGCGCCAAGACGGCCCTCAGCCTCCCCTGGGTGGATGCGGTCATGCCTTGTTTTTAAGATGACTCACTCTCCACGTCGGATTTTAATTTCTGGAATGGGAGTATCATGTGGATTTCATCAGATTTCCTCTGGCTGAAAAAGAAAGCACGAGTTTCGACCAGCTCCAGGGTGCCTCGGTCAGCAGGCTCTGTGGACACACACTTCATCCCATCTGACATGGCCTCCCCACCCCCCCGACTCTCTGCCCAAGAAAGAGCGTGATCCCGAGGACCAAAGTCAACCAGAGCTACACTCCCTCCCTCCCCCAGGAGATCCAGAAGAAACCCAATGCCCGGGGCTGAACCCACACGCCTGGCCAAGGCTGTGGGGAGGAACTTAGCTTTACGGGTACCTCCCCAGGTACCTCCCCGGGATCGAGGCGGAGCCCTGAGGGAAGCGGGCTGGGAGTGACCCAGCGGGCGAGTGTGAGCCCGTCTGCACGCCTGGAAACGTCTACAACAGCCTCTTCAACACCCTCTTCCTCCAACGCCAACAGCCAGAGAGGGAGATGCATCCCCCAGCCTAAACAGCACCCTATCTCCCTCCGCCTCCTGACCTCCTGACCCTTGGCCGGTCTGGGCAACCGGCCCAAGTGAAAAGGCAGCACGTGACTGGTGTCCCTTCCCGGCTTCTGCTCTCTTGCCTGGGAATGCATGGGCTCCAGGTAGGAGAGCTCCGTCCCACACAGGGAATCTGAACCTTCCCGCGCGGGGCGGGACACTTCCTCCCACCTTCAGAACACTTCTGCATCCTGCATGCACTTGGAGCAGAGATGAAGGACCACGACCTGCCCTCTGGTGTGGTCTGGAGAAGGGCTACCTCCTTTGAGGGTAAAGCCCACAGTCCCATCGGAGAATCGGGACCACAGGGAGCCCAGCTGCTTGTCCCAGTGTCTGTCTGCGATGTATTTTGCTTTGGTTTAACGAGGACCTTAACTTAGGAGATGAGTGTTGGGAGGTATCAGAGCACCCTGCAGCGGGCTGTCTGTGCAGAGTAATGAGATTCGTGGGCAGAATCATCCTCCTGGCCCCTGGGCACCTCCCGAGCAGTGGACCACACCTCCTGGGTGAACAGCTGCTGAGAGTGGCACCTGCTTCTAGAGCAGGCTCTGTGCACACTGGGCTGGCAATGTGTCCATGTTCAAGGCCTAACTCTGTTCACCCAAAGCTGGTGATCAAGTTCAACCCCCATGGGCTCTATGGGGTGCACGGGAGGGGCCCCGCCATTGTGGGCACCACTTCCCAACTGCTGCTTTTATGGTGTCAACTGTGATGGCTGGAAGGACCCAGCCTGAGGGCCCAGCGTTTCACCTGGTGCTGTCGTGTCCGACTCTTTGTGACCCCAGGGACTGTAGCCCACCAGGCTCCTCTGTCCATGGGATTTTCCAGGCAAGAATACTGGAGTGGGTTGCCATTTCCTCCTCCAGGAGATCCTCCTGGCCAGGGATCAAGCCTGTGCCTCCTGCATTGGCAGGAGGATTCTTTACCACTGAACTATGGGAGAAGCCCCAGTGTTTTCATTGGCCAGTGACAAAATAAGAAAATCAGAGTCTGGAGAATTGCGGGGTCGTGGATGAGGGTCAGGGAGGGGAAGCGATGGCCAAGTGCCCTCCACTGCCTCTGCATGGCCTGAGCTTTTTACTCCCTGGCCTCTTGCCTCCAACCTCCTGGATGCCCAGCTGTGGAATTTTTCTTTGGGGCAGGCTGGACCAATCCCACCATTTCCTTGAGCCAAAACAACAATCTCAATCCCTTCAGGGGCTCCTACAGTCTGTAGAAGACAATCGACACCTGGCTTGTCTTTCCAGACCCTCTATACACTAAGCCACCCTCCATGTCCGTATCACACTCGCCTTTGCCCTGAGCTCACCATGCACAGTGACCGATTCTCCCACTTGGCTCTAAACATCCCTTGACCACCTTGCTATCTCAAGCTTCCATCTCTCTTTCCACCCCATGGACTTAAAAGACCCAAGAGGGCCCCCAATTTCTGCTCTGTTAAAACCTACCCATCTGAGAGGACCCTCGTCATATGGTGCTTTGGAGACAGAATTCCACCTTTTGTCTGAGCTGTCTTGGGCTTTATCCATCATCTTGTCTGGGCACTTACTGCTTTCACTCTGGGCATCACAGCTGTGATCCTGCACACGGTTTCATAGTTTCCAGACAGCTACCCTCATGTCCTCAGAAGCCAGCTGGATACCTGGCTCCTCTGTAATCGACCAGCACCAAGCACACGGGCCTGGCCCCAGCTGGGGTTTGGTCCATCTACTGAACAGACAGATGCTGTTTGTCTGTTCAGCATCACGGTGCATCGGGGGACCACCAAAGACACAAGCGGATGGAGATCCAGCCTCTTCCCTTGATTGCTCATCACTTAGCTGGTGCGAGAACGTGCAAGAAGCTGACACCGAGGGGAGGGGAGGGCTGAGGTCTGCCCCACGCCTTCCGAGCCTGCACAGGACGAGAAGCCTGCGTGCCTTGGACTGCCAGCACCGTGTGTGTGCCACACGGACACCCTCTACCTGCCCACCCTCCTGCGCCACCACCCCACTGCTGACGCCCGCAGGGAGTTCAAAGATGACCTGACCTGTGCATGTCAAGTGCTCCCCAGGCACGGGGTTTAGCCGGTCTGGTGGGGTGGGGTTGTCCCCACCGAGTCACACGGGAAGAGCTGCGGCAGACAGGCTGGGAAGTAAAATCTTGTGATCAGCCCAGACTAGAAAAACTTCCCCACTCTGGTCCCCAGCCAGCGACGAGAAAGAAAAGGCATGATTATCTCTGACGATGTTATAACAGAGATGAGAAGAGAGGCCCGTTCACTTGATGGGCTGGAGGGAGGGACACTCAGATTCTTGACTCTCATCTGACACGGTCAATCAAACCGCAAAACATCAGCGCTGGGAGGACTTGTGGTTTCCAAGTATTAGTCTCTGATTTTTTGCTTTCTTTAAAAAAAAAAAATCAAATTATTTAACACTTCTCTTTAAACCAACCTACTTTCTAACAACGTAAGCTTATTCAAAAAAGTTATTTTAAAGGTAGCTTTCTATAGCTTTAAAAAGGAGTTGCTAGATTTTTTTCTTTTTTTTAAAAAAAGTCTTCCTTAGACTGATAAATCTTTTCTAGTATATATTAACTTAAAACATTTTTTAAAAGCAAAGGGACGGGGTGGGAGGAGGGTGATGAGCAGGCAGAGAACAGAGCCATACCCACCAGGAGGTACCGCTGAAAACAACCAGCAAATACAGCGCAGGGCTGACACTAACCCCACGGAGCCTGCCCGTGAGCCTGGGAAGAGAGGACTGACTCCTGAGACGAGGGGCTTACTGCTGCCCCTCAGCCAGGCCCTCCCCAGCGTCGAGGGGAACTGTGTCAGTCTCATTCACCCATTTATTTAAGATCCAGCATCTGGAATAGTAAGCAACAGATGAAACTCAAGGAATGAATGGATTTCTTTACAGAAAACCTACCGTGTCCATGGCTAGTTGAGATATCCTGGGCGATAAACCGATCACCAATCTCGACACTTCATCAGTATTTATTAAGGGAAGGAGAGAGGACAGGACTCTTATTCCTGCTCCCCTTCCACTGCCCCTCAGCCTCTTTGTCCTTAGGAGAGCAAAGGTGTAGGCCAAGCACTGTTTACAGTGATACAGGGGTGCTGCTGTTCAGCTGCTCGCTCAGCCGTGTCCGACTCCCTGCGACCCGTGGACTGGAGCACGCCAGGCCTTCCTGCCCATCGCCAACTCTCGGAGTTCGCTCAAGTTTACGTCCATTGAGTTGGTGATGCCATCCAACCATCTCATACTCTGCCACCCCCTTCTTTGGCGGGTATGGAAATAATTATTTAACATGTGGCCCGAGGGTGTTCTAACTCCAGCCTGGGTTTATGCAACTGTTAATTTTAACTGTTAACTGTAAATTAACTGTTAACTGTAAATTAATTTTCTAATACTCAAAAGAATGGAAAATCCACACAATAGAACTTTGAGAAAAACGAAACCCACAAATATTACAATAATTTGCTCTTAGAAATGTGTATTTGCCAGAAAAAGAAGAGTCAATTTCACACTGAATGCTGACAGGATTATGTCCATGTGGCGAGCGTACAGATAATTTCTTTTTCTCTAAATTTTCTACTTTTTGTAATTAAAACACACACACACACACACACACATTTTGTAAAATAAATTTCCATCCTCCTTCCCAAACATCATGATTCCAGCAGGTCATTTCCAGCCTTGCAAGACCACTTTCTAAGTATGTATAACCACAGTATACCATCTGCCAAGCTGATTACACTTTCAAACACTTGACTGAGCATCTAGAATGATGCATTCATTAATCCCCATGGATCTAAAGCCAGCCTTCCCAATTCTAGCTTCATGAGTTCCTATTCCTCCTGGATTCTCCTAACTAGGAAACACAGGCTAGCTGATTTGCGATAGTGTGATTTATTTTATATACATATGGGCTTCCCTGGTGACTCAGCAGTAAAGAATCTGCCTGCCAATGCAGGAGACGCAGGTTCGATCCCTGAGTCGGGAAGATCCCCTGGAGAAGAGAATGGCAACCCACTCCAGTATTCTTGCCTGAAGAATCCCACCAGAGGAGTCTGGTGAGCTACCGTCCATGGGGTCACAAAGAGTTGGGCATGACTGAGCAACTAACACTTTCCCTTTCTCCATAAGCCCTCTGTAAAAACCCTGGAGTTCTGAAGGCTTCAGGGCTGGTGACCAAGTGGAGATTTGGGGAGGGGGTGCTAGGAGAGGGAGTGGAAGCCCTGCCCCCTTTTCCATACCTTGCTTTAGGCAGCTCTTCTGTCTGGATGTTCGTGAATTATATCCTATTTACCCTGTTAGTAAAATGTTTGAGTTCCATGAGCCTCTCTAGCAAATTAATCAGACCCAAGGAGGGGATCATGGGAAACAGCAATCTACAGCCAGCTGGTCAGAAGCACACGTGACAACCTGGACCTGTGATGGGCATCTGCAGTGGGGCAGTGGCAGCAGTCTTGTGGGACTGAGCCCTCGGCCTGGGAGACCTGAGCTCATCTCCAAGTAGAGAGTGTCTGAATTGAGCTGCACTGCAGGACTCCCAGCCCAAGCTGGGAACTGGTGGTGGGTGAGGGGAGTCCCCACATGTATTGGAACCACTCGTTTCCGATGGAGAGTCATCACCAAAGACATGGCACAAAGGAGCTTGGGCTGCACAATGTCCTTGGGCACAAAGAACTCACTGGGCTTGTTTCCAGGTCTGTGGAGGGGGGAGCACCCTGACCTGCAGTTGCCCACAGGCTCCCCGCTTTCTGCGGCTATACACAGCAGGGTGGTGGCCGTCTTTATCCCTAATCTCCAGACTTTGGATCATTTTCTTAAGATAAATTTCTAGTAGAGTACGAAGTGTTGCCAAACGCTTTCCTGGAAAGCTGTAGAGTTACCCTCCCAACAGCAGCAGACATTCCTTCCCACCCTTCTGACGGAGGTTCAAGAAAAGCTTCGCTTATCTGACAACTGGACAATGAAATATCAAGTTTAACTCCACATTCCTTCGAAACCATCAATCAGAAAATTTTCAAATGTTGATTACATCGTTTGCTGCTTCACGACTATCATTATGCATCCTTTGCTTGACTGTAAAATTTCAAATGTTGTCGTCCAGTTGCATCAGAATTTTATGACCCCAGGGGACGGTAGCCCTTCAGGCTCCTCTGTCCATGGGATTTCCCAGGCAAGAATACTGGAGTGTGTTGCCACTTCCTTCTCCAGAAAATGTCCTATCAGTTACAAATATCTTCCCCACTGTTGCTCACACACATGAAACCATTTGCTAGCTGAATGAAGTCTCAATTATCTAACCCTGTCAATCTTTCCTTTGTGATTTCACACTGAAGCACAGAAAAGCCTCCCCCATTGAAAAACTTGATAAACATTTACATCTATTTTCCTCTATTAAAAAAAAAAATGGCGTGTGGACTGACATTAATGTACAACGAATTTATTTGGCTGTTCAGAGAGGAACTTCACAAAATTAATTAGCAAACAGCTAGGCAATTACCCATTCATCAGTTCCTGCACAATCTGTCCTTTCCGTGATGTCACTTGGTGCTTTTTAAATGTGTATAGATACAGGGTTTGAATCCGCCCGCTTCTGTGTCGTGAGTCTGCCTATTTTTATCACAACACCAGTCCTTATGTAACTCCCAGAGTTTTACCACAGTTGGCCATCTGGGAGGACTAGCCTCCACAACTCGTTCTATTTCAAAGCCTCCTATCAGTTATTTTTACCTATTTTTTTTTTCCTTCCAAATGAACTTCAGAATAATTCAGTAATATGTCTTTCCCACCTTTTCATTCCTTCAAAAAAATTAACCCCACTGGGTTTTGGTTTTTGCTGGCATGGCACTGGTGAGAACTGACACTGTTTTACTATTTTATCTTTTCCTCCAGAAATATGGTGGGTCTGTTTATTTAAAAATGCCAGAACTGAGCGTGTGTGTGTGTGTGTGTGTGTGTGCAGTTGTTAAGTCGTGCCTGGCTGTTTCTCACCCCATGGACTGTAGCCCGCCAGACTCCTCCATCCATGGGGTTCTCCAGGTAAGAACGCTGGAGTGGGTTGCCATTTTCTTCTCTAGGGGATCTTCCCAGCCCAGGGATAAAACCTGGGTTTCCTGCATTGCAGGCAGATTCTTTACCATCTGAGCCACCAGGGAAGCCCAAGGAAGCCCAGCTGGTTTATAGCTGCTGCTGCTGCTGCTAAATCACTTCAGTCGTGTCCGACTCTGTGTGACCCCATAGACGGCAGCCCACCAGCCTCCCTCATGCCTGGGATTCTCCAGGCAAGAACACCAGAGTGGGTTGCCATTGCTTCTCCGCTGGTTTACAGAGGCTTTATTAAATGAGGACATATACTTTCTTTATAAATTATTGATCACTTCATAAATTCTACCTCCGTTGCTAGTTATTACAACTGTGGGTTGTGTGCGATGAGGGTTTAAGATCACGGCACCTTACTTCCATTACCTTGATCTATTTAAGTCCCAGCCACGAGGTTGAGGTCAGGCACTTGAGCAAGCATCTCTTAGCTAAAACCTAAAAGTCACCAGGCCGGGGAGAGCAGTCCTGAGCAGTCACACATGTTCACACCTTTCTTCTACCCTCACATTATGAACTGAACTGTGTACCCTGTCGACGAAGCTGAAGTCCCAACCTCCACTACCTGCCAACACAACCTTATCTGGAAACGAGGTCTTTGCAGATGACCGAGTTCAGATAAAGCAATGAGGGCGGGCCCCTATGCAATATGACAGGCATCCTTACAAAACAAGGACGCTGGGCACAGAGGGAAGGTGGCGTGGAGACATGAGGAGGAGGTGGCCGTCCAGAAGCCCAGGAGAGGGGCCCGGGATGCTTCTCCCTTAGGCCCCAGAAGGAGACAGCCCTGCCGCCACCGCAGCCCTGAGCCTCAGGCTTCCAGAGCCGCGAGAGACGGAAGCTCTGCTGTGCTGAGCCCAGTCCGCGGCAGCGTGCTCTGGGGGTCCCCGGAAGGTCACACAGCCTCCTGGGGATGTGGACACAGATCCGCCGTCTCAGCCCCTCGTGCTCCTCAGCCAGCGTGGCCTCCCGCCTCCCAGGAATTGTTCTTTTCCAGCCCCCTCTTTGTCCCAGCTGAGACAACCGCAACTCAAGAAGCAAATGAGTGTCAGGCCTCTGCAAAGTGTGGTCTTATCTCCACACTTCTGGAACGTTCTTTCCTAAGATCCCAAACTCCCAGGCCATCGACTGAAGTGCTGCTCACCCGACATTCCCGAAGGCGGAGTTGGACGTTGGCGCAGAATGGCACTCACAGACCCGGAGTGCTTCTGCAGAAAACCTTGCCACCTTGTGGGCCCCGCAGGGGCATTTCTTTGCAGCGACCAAGTACATAGGGGTTGGAAAACAAGCAAGTTTCACCACGATTCTGGAGCTCTCTGAACCTTTCCACTCACAGAGAACACAACGGAACCACCAGAAAATAGGGGTCAGGGGGAGGACAAAGCAGGTCGGTGTCCCCTAAGCTACAGGGAGACCCTCCCCGCCAGAGGGCTCCATCTCCATGATGTCAGGCTCCCCGTGGGGGGTCCAGCCCGCCTGCAGCGGGACACGCACAAAAGGCGCAGATCCTTAGTAACACAAAAGATGCCCGACGTAGTCACAGCACAGAGGCAAAACCTTGGCTAGAGATTTCCTGCAGCTGGTGGAAGCCGAGTGGGAAAGCAGCTGAGGGTAAGAGATTAGGCTTTAGGGGGCCCTGGGGTCCCCAGGGACATGGGACAGAGCTGGCAAGACAGCACAGCTCAAAATACAACGAAGGTGTGAGGGACCCGCCGTCGAGAAGACAGGCCGGTGAGAATGACAGGCCCACGGGAACAGAAGCAGTCTGGAGGCCAGACAGCCCGGAGGACTGGCATTGAGGGGTGTGCTGTGTCTCCTGGCTTCGCTTGTAGCTCAGTCGGTAAAGAATCTGCCTGCAGCACAGGAGATGCGGGTTTGATCTGGGTTTGGAAGATCCTCGGAGAAGGAAATGGCAACCCATTCCAGTATCCTTGCCTGGAAAATCTCATGGACAGAGGAGCCTGGTGGGCTGCAGTCCATGCGGTTGCAAAGAGTCAGGCACGACTGAGCAGCTAACTTACACTTGTGTTTCCTGGCACAAACTGAACCACAGCTTCAGTGATTCCTTAAGACGCAGTCATTCTGGAAAAGACCAGGGCAGGGAAAAAGCTGTTCTGGAAACATCTGTTTCTAGACAAAAGCCCATCTTCTCCCGCGGGCCACCCTTCTCTATAGCCTGGGAGACAAGGAGGTTGTTTCCGGCAGCCTCACAAAGGGGAAGATCCCACAGTCTGCACGCTCGGCACCCTGCCTCCAACCTAGCTCTGTTCCGGGGCTCTGCTTGCTCTTCTAGCATGTGGCTTCCTCACCTGATCCTTTTATCACCATCTTCCTCCTCCTCCTGGCCTGCAGCCAGGACTAAACTAAGGTGATGCCACCATACAAAGAAGGGAACACGAGGGTTTGGAGTCAGGCTGGAGTGTGACCAGCAGCTCTAGCTGTGTGCTCTTGGACACGTTACTTAACCTCTCTGAGCCTCTATTTGTATCACTTGCAGCAGAAAGACAGTAAAATCTGGCTTGACACGTGAGCACATAGTAGATGCTCAATGAGGACCGTTCCTAGTTGTCACTGTGCCTGGAGATGAAGGGCAGCTGGCCCAGCACGGATGTCCCCGAACATTGACATACCAGGGGCTCAAACCCACTCACGGAGTCTCTGCACTGGCACTCAGAGGTGCTGGCATGTACTCGAAACCAAAGTCACTACCTTCTCACCTCGATGAGCTCTCTTTACTCTGCCATGTCCCTTGGCTCCAGGCGGGGAAGCCCTCCGGCAAGCAGAACTCAGCTGCTTGGCACCTCCCCTTCTCCATCTACAACACAGGGATGACACGCTCTTCAGGCTGGAGTGTGACCAGCAGCTCTAGCTGTGTGCTCTTGGACACGTTACTTAACCTCTCTGAGCCTCTATTTGTATCACTTGCAGCAGAAAGACAGTAAAATCTGGCTTGACACGTGAGCACATAGTAGATGCTCAATGAGGACCGTTCCTAGTTGTCACTGTGCCTGGAGATGAAGGGCAGCTGGCCCAGCACGGATGTCCCCGAACATTGACATACCAGGGGCTCAAACCCACTCACGGAGTCTCTGCACTGGCACTCAGAGGTGCTGGCATGTACTCGAAACCAAAGTCACTACCTTCTCACCTCGATGAGCTCTCTTTACTCTGCCATGTCCCTTGGCTCCAGGCGGGGAAGCCCTCCGGCAAGCAGAACTCAGCTGCTTGGCACCTCCCCTTCTCCATCTACAACACAGGGATGACACGCTCTCTGCCTCTTCCAAGTGTGTGGGTAAAGTCGGCTGGTTCATGCCGAGTGCTTATTAAGACCCATCAGGCGCTCTGTCCCGAAGTCAGGGCTTCCTGCTCTTGATGCTAGAAACACTTTGAGTGTGTGTGTGTGGTTGGGTGGGGCCTGGCTGGGGGGCGGGGGGTGCCCTACCCACTGCAGGACTTCTGGCAGCATCCTCGGCCCACACATCCAGAAGCCGGGAGCATCTCCCCTGGACAACCCAACTCCAGGCACCACCATATGTCCCCCGATATCACCCCTCTGAGAACCACCGTCCCTGGTGAGGGCTACTGTTATTAACGTTATTTATCCTCTTCCTTTACCGTTTTGGGCTTCCCTTGTAGCTCACTCTGTAAAGAATCTGCCTGCAGTGTAGGTGACCTGGGTTCAATCCCTGGGTTGAGAAGATCCCCTGGAGAAGGAAATGGCAACCCACTCCAGTATCCTTGCCTGGAGAATCTCATGGACAGAGGAGCCTGGTGGGCTGCAGTCCATGGGGTCACAAAGAGTGGGGCACGACTGAGTGACTAACACGCTAACCTTTAAAACCGAGCTGCCAGGTCGTGTGTTTCTGCCTTTCCTCTCCGGCTCCTGCCCTTGCATTTCAGTCTCAACCTCCACCCCATGGTCATGCCTGGCACCCCTGGGCCCCAAGGGGCTCCCCTTGACAGCTTCCCCACCCTGGATGTCGACAACCACCTGGGGAGGCTTTGGACTAACATGGTCCCACCCAGAGATTCAGCAGCACGTTTTCAAAGCGCTCCCGCGCTCCCAACGCACACACAGGGCAGACGGTCTCTGTGCAGCCCAGACTCACCTATCAGTCAAAGAATCTACAACAGTCCTTCCTTTAGAACCCAGACCCCGATCGCTCAGCCTCCGCTGTGAATGGTGGTTCAGGTCGCCCCCACCAACCCCACATCCTGGCCTCCTCAAGTCCCAACCAAGCTCTCTCTCCCTATTCAGGACCTGGCCTTCTCCAAGGTCCTCCAGATCCCTCACTATCTGTACGGCCTTATTACTCAGAAGAAAGCCCACTTGCTCAACCCCCGAGATACCACTGGCTTCATACCCCCAACCCCAAGCCCCCAGCTGCAGGCCCTAACGACCAGCTAAAGACCCCCTCCCCAAACTCTGCACACTCAGCCAGGCAGGCCGCTCACCTTACCTGGAAGATGCTCTCTGACTCTTTTAAGCTTGACCAAACCCACCTACCCTTTAATAAATCCTCCCTGGACCGCTCTGCTGTCACTGACCCTAACCCTGACTCCATCACAAAAGCACCTAAGGGCAGCAGCACTTTCTGGGTGTTACTCACAAGGTCCTGAGTCTGCACACTGATGCCACTAAGTCCTGGAGAGCTCTGCAGGCTCACACGAGGTGCACACAGGGCCCTCAAATGACTCCTTCCACGCGGGGCCCAAGCTTGCAGGGCAGGCAATAGCAGCTCTGTGAATCCGCCGGCCACTGTGCCCGAAAGAACATTTTGACCTTGAAGGGATTAATGGGTGCGTTTTAACAGGTGAGTAAGGGCTGGAGGCCAGACAGACAGCCCATGAAGGAGCAGACTGAAGTGGCCCCAGGAATTCCAGCACCTTTACATAGCCTTCAACCCCGACTCCCGGTGTGGCTATTGCTGCCTGCAGAACAGATCCAACCAAACATCTCTGGGCCTGAGTCTGAAGTGAAGCAGATCACAGAAATACAAGGCCAAGCGCTGGGGAGAACTCCCTGTAACAGGAGGGCCCCAGGGGCAGGCAAGGTTTTATTTTTAGAAGCAGGACACATTCTTCAAAGGAAATCTTTGCAGAAACCTTGAGCCAAAACCTTGCCTAGGTGTCTGGGGTCAGCGAGGCCCAGATGCGTGAGTTCCCAGGGCTGGTGTAAAAAATAACCACAAACTGGGCGGCTTAAAACCAAGAACCACCCTCCCCCAGTCCTGGGTGCTGAAGGTCTGAAATCAAGGTCTCTGTGGGCATGCTCCCAAAGGCTCTGGGATGAGTGTGCTCTAGGCTCCCTCTTGGCTTATGGCTTCACGGGCAAGCCTTGTCGTCCCTCGGCTTGTAGATGCCCCTGCAATCTGCCTCTGTCATCCTGTGGCCTTCTTTCCTGTGTGTCCACATGGCCGTCTTCTGAGGACACAAGTCACGGGATTAGGGCCCACCCCTGGCGGCTCAGTGGCAAAGAATCTGCCTATCAGTGCAGTTGCCGTGGGAGATTCAGGTTTGATCCCTGTGTTGGGCAGATCCTCTGGAGAAGGGCACGGCAACCCACTCCAGTATTCTTGTCTGGAGAATCCCATGGGCAGAGGAGCCTGGGGGGCTACAGCCCATGGGACTGCAAAGAGTTGGACATGACTGAGCAACTGAGCATACACACAGACTTCAAGTCAATTACATCTGCAAAGACTCTACTTCTAGATAAGGTCATACTCTGAGCTTTTGGTAGATGTGACTTTCTGGGGACACTCTGACCCTGGACATCGAGGAACGGGGAACAGGGTAGGGGCAGGAGGCCAGGGGAGTGGGAGGGGGCAGGCTGGCTCCTGCTAGAGCAGGTGGGAGCTGCCAGAGGTCCGAAGGGTGGCCAAAGTCCTTAAGCCAGCAGGCTGCCTTCTGAGTCAATGCCACGTCTGTGTCACCAGCCCCTGCACTCCGTGCTCCCCTACAGTAGGACTGGTCACTTGACCGTGACAGCTCTTTTAACTGCCTGCATCTCCAGCCAGGCGAAGAGCTCAGGGTCAGTAAGCACCTTCAGCCTCCCTGGCACACAGCATCGCTCAGTAAGTAGTCCTTTCACCAACCAAGGATTTGTGGGTTGCTCGCATCTCACAGTGTATCAGTGGGTTGCCTCTCCAACTGGGATGTCTTGTGTTCCCAGTCCTCTTCACATCTGTCTAGTGCAGACTTCTGTCCTGAACACTGGAAGGTTATCAGGAGCGGTTCCTCCTTAGTGTCGGTCACTAGCGACGGGGGTACTGAGCCTTATCCTGCACTATGCTAGCTGCTGTGTTAGAACACAGAGAGAAGCAAGAGCAGCCGGCTGTAGAGGGCTCGCAGAAATGAGGAAGACACAGACTCTGAACTACAAGAGAAACCACGATACAGGTTAAAACAGCCAACCACGCCCACTACAGGCGGTTGAATGGTGTCCCCCCAAAAAGGGGAGCTGGAATCCTAAACCATAGTACCTGTGAATTGACGTTTGGAAGCTGGGTCTCTGCGGATGTGATCAAGTTAAAATGAGGTTACACTGGTTTAGGGCAGGCCCTAAATCCAATCTCTGGTGTCCCTGTAAGAAGAGGGACATTGGGATAAGGAGACACAGACACGCAAGGGGAAGATAACTGGGAAGATGGGACAGAGACTGGAGTGATGAAGCTCAAGCCACTGGGCATGGAGATGGTGGGTGAATGTCCAGAGATACTAGAAGGTGTCCTCAGGGGAAACCTGGCCCTGTAGACGTCTCATCTCCGACCTGCGGCCTCCAGGCTCGAGAGAACCCACTTCTGCTGTTCTAAGCCAGGACACTTATGGTCACTTGTTACGCAGCCTTGAAAAAGTGGGGGCAGACCCCGAGACACGCAGGTTCAGTGCCAGACTGCCGCAATAAAGCCAGCATCAGGACAAAGCGAGGGGGCTTCCCCGCTGGCTCAGGGGTACAATAAAGCCAGCATCAGGACAAAGCGAAGGGGCTTCCCCACTGACTCAGCGGTGTAGAGTCCGCCTGCTGATGCAGGAGACATGGGCTCAATCCCAGATCCGGGAAGATCGCACATGCCACAGGGCAATTAAGCCCGTGTGCCACAACTCTGGAGCCTGTGCTCTGGGGCCCAGAAACTGGAACCACTGAAGCCCGCGCATCCGAGAGCCTGAGAAGTCACCCCAATGAGAAACCCACGCACCGCAGCTAGAGAGTAGCCCCTGCCTGCTGCAGCTAGAGAGAACCACACACAGCAATGCAGACCAGTACAGCCAGAGTAAATAAATACATTTTTTTTTTTTAAAGAAACTTAAAAAAGATGAAGTAAGTCACGTGAATCAGGTACCCTAAACTGGTACCAGTCCGGTCTGTGGCTTGTTAGGAACCAGGCTGCACAGCTGGTGAGCGGCAGGCAAGTGAGCAAAGCTTCATCGGTGTTTATAACCGCCCCCCATCACTCGCATTACCGCCTGAGCGCTGCCTCCTGGCAGATCAGTGGCCGCGTTAGATTCTCATAGGAGCTCGAACCCTGAAGTGAACTGCGTGTGCGGGGGGTCTGGGTGGCTTGCTCCTTGTGAGACTCTTAATGCCTGATGATCTGAGGTGGAGCTGTGATGTGCTTGAAAGTGAAGTCACTCAGTTGTGTGCAACTCTTTTTGACCCCATGGTCCAATCCATGAAAATGAAATGAAATGGAAATGGGCTCGGTCGTGTCCGACCCTTTGCGATCCCACAGACTGTAGCCCACCAGGCTCCTCTGTCCGTGGGATTTTCTAGGCAAGAATACTGGAGTGGATTGCCATGCCCTCCTCCAGGGGATCTTCCCAACCCAGGGATTGAACCCAAGTGAGTATATGATAGTACTTTCAAAAAAAAAAAATAATAATGTGCATGCCTTAATTTAAAAAGATTTTTTTATCACTGCTGCTGCTGCAACCATCACCTGAGCCTTCCCTGAACTGTCTTTTTGCTAAGGTCACATCAAAGATCACGGATCACAGATGCTTAGAACAAATATAGCAGCTATTATTTGAAATACTTAAATAATTTTAAAAGTAATAAAAAGTTAGAAATCAAGCATTACTGAAATGTAATAGAGACACAAAGTGAGGAATTGTTGCTGGAAAAAAGATGCCAAGAGACTTGGCTTGATGCAGGGTTGCACAAACCACTGTCAATCTGTAAAAACCTGCCTGTCACCCCGACCCCGCTGCCCTGAGGGCACTTGCTGGGTGCGTGTCAGGTGTTACTCTCAGTGCTTCTGTGCTCACTGATTTACACGTGAAGCCATCCCATGACACAGACATTATTCCCCCATTAAACGGTTGGGAAAACCGAGGTGCAAAGAAGCCAGGTCTCTGGTCCAAGGATCCCAGCTGGGTGGCTGTAGCGGGAGCCCATGAACTCAAGGCTGGTGCGAGACCAACACAAGGATGGCTGAGCTGGAGAAGCCCCTTTCTAGACAATTCCAGGATCACCAGCTGTTCCTCCCCACTGCCCACTGGGCCGACAGCAGCCTGGCTCCTGGAGATCAGAGCAGGACCCTCAAACTGGGCTGCTGGGGCAGAGCTGACAGGACAGCCCAAACGTCAGCTTGGTGCTTTGTTTTTTTTAAAATCAATGCATACATTAGCAGGAGCTTCCCGAGTGGCTCAGATGGTAAAGAATCTGCCTGCAATGCAGGAGACCAGGGTTCTAACCTTGGGTCAGAAAATTCCCCTGGAGGAGGAAATAGCAACCCACTTCAGTATTCTTGCCTGGAGAACCCCATGGACAGAGGAGCCTGGTGGGCTACAGTCCACGGGGTTGCAGAGAGTCAGACGCGACTGAGCCACACACACACACACACACACACACACTAGCAAGCCTGGTGTGAAACTACCCTGTTTGTCCACAGAGCTTCTGCTACCCGTCTGTACCAGGCGGAGATGAAACGGAACCCGACTGACCCAGCAGCTTTCCTGCGGGGAGACTGAGTGCCCCAGAGGCCTTGGAAGCCAGGCCCCTGGCCTTTTGATAATCGGCTAATTTCCTTCCAGTTCTGAGGGTGACGCAAGAGCTTGGCTGGTGGGGAGAAGACTGTGACCTGGAGCCAGAGGGCAGTCAGGGAGGAGCTTTCCTTTTGCCTCCCAGAGGGTGATTATTTTATACAGAAGGTCAGAAAAAGCATCGGGAGGAGAAAAGAATCATCCATGGGCAGAAGGGGCACCGCTCAGTCGATCCCATCCTCTGCTTTCTCTGCTCAGCGCTCGTACTTGGCCGTCTAGAGGATTCTCAGCAGCACCTTCGCCCTGCTGCCCCACCACACCTTCCCCCTCCTCCTGGTCCACGGGAAGTCTCTGTGCTCTGTCCCGCCGCGCCTGGGCTTGGACCCGAGCCCCGGGCAGCTCCGGACCCACTCGCCTACGGCATCAGCTGCTGGCTTGAGCCCAGGGCTCCTGGCTGGCTGGCTGGTGCCAGCGCTTTTCTGCTCACAAACACCTTCCCTGGCTGCCCCCTCACTGCCCCCGAAGCCGCTCTCGCCCCAAAGCCTGGACGCCCCGTTCTCATCGGAGTTGATAAGGCCACAGGAGTGCTAGGTCCCGAGGGCGTTTGCCCACATGCATCTCCCCGGGTGGCTTTCGCACGCTGACTGCTCTCCCTGCTCTGAGCCGGCCTGTGAGGCCTGTCCTACAGGTCTCCTCCCGCACTTCCACAGCTGGTCCTCCCCCTTCCTTCCATGCTTTCTCCTCCTCTGCCGGCCCTTAGAGTGTCCACTGTCCCCACTGTCCATCCCTGCCCTTCTGCTTCGTCACTAGGTGAATTCTCCTTGGGGCTGGCCATTGCCAGGCTACCCCTGGGGACAGGGTGGGGAGGGACCGCCTAGTCTCTGCTGATGCCTGAAGCCCGGTCTCTGCAGTACCTGCCCACGCCCTCAGGATGGCCACTGCACGGCCAGACGGCCGGGTCCTCCCCACCGCCGGCCTGAGCCCACTGCCCCCTCTCCTGCATCCCTATCCTAGCAGAGGGCACCACCCACCTCCCCCAGCTGGTCAGTTCTGGAGTTGAAACAGAAATGCTCTTCTGGATGGCAGTGTTTCTCAACCTTGGCCCTACCGACATTTGGGGCAGGATCATTTTTCGCTATGGGGCCCATCCAAGTGCATCCCAGCAGCACACCCACCTCTACCCACTGGATGCCAGAAGCCCCCCATCACCGCCTCAGTTGTGATGACAGAAGCGTCTCCAGAGGCTGCCAGATGGCCCCGGGTGACACCCTTGCTGGAAAGGGCCAGGTGGGGAAGACTGCAGGCTCTGTGGGCCACGTGGCCTCCACTCGAACCATTCCGCCTGCAAAGGCAGACATGGCCACAGACAATGAGCAGGCGCGGCTGGGCTCTGAGAAAACTTGATTTGCAAAGGCAGGGGACACACCGGATTTGGTCCACTTGGTCCTGAGACCGCAGCGTCCGGGTCCTTCTCCAGACGCATCTGCTCTCTGGCGGGCTCCCCTCCGCATTGATCCCCTCCTGTTCCTTCTTTCAGGAATTTCCCAAGCATCACCTCAATATACTGCCTGCAGTCTGGGCCCACTACTCAATTTCTCAGGAACGAGTCCGCCCTGACCCCAGGAGAACAGAAATCATTTGAATCCTAACTAGGAAGATAACGCCCTTTACCCTGGACCAGGCCCTGGGCTACAGGCTTTACCAATTAATTTAAACCTTTAGAACAGTTTCGGTCAGTAGAGAGAATGAAAGAGATTTGGGGAACCAACTTGTCCACAGAATCTGTGTGGGCCCCAAACCTGACAGAATGTGGTCCACTGGAGAGGGGAATGGCAAGCCACTTCAGTATTCTTGCCTTGAGAACCCCGTGAACAGTATGAAAAGGCAAAATGATAGGACACCAAAAGAGAAACTCCCCAGGTCATTAGAGGCCCAATATGCTACTGGAGATCAGTGGAGAATTAACTCCAGACAGAATGAAGGGATGGAGCCAAAGCAAAAACAATACCCAGTTATGGATGGGACTGGTGATAGAAGCAAGATCCGATGCTGTAAAGAGCAGTATTGCATAGGAACCTGGAATGTCAGGTCCATGAATCAAGGCAAATTGGAAGTAAGTGGTCAAACAAGAGATGGCAAGGGTGAACGTCGACATTCTAGGAATCAGCGAACTAAAATGGACTGGAATGGGTGGATTTAACTCAGATGACTATTATATCTACTACTGTGGGCAGGAATCCCTCAGAAGAAATGGAGTAGCCATCATGGTCAACAAAAGAGTCCGAAATGCAGTACTTGGATGCAATCTCAAAAACGACAGAATGATCTCTGTTCGTCTCCAAGGCAAACCATTCAATATCACA
>SJXQ01002776.1:62111-81279 GCA_006408695.1 Aepyceros melampus
CCGGGGGGAGGGTGGGGGGAGGGTGAAAGCTCACCACCTCCTCACTCTGCTAGGCGCTTCACTGCCTAGTTCAGGTGCTCCTCCAGCCTGGACACCCCATGGCCCTGTCCCCTCCCTCCGATGGACCAGCAACAGACCCCAGCTGCAGGTAAGCCAATCCACCATCTGCCTCTGGACCCAGCAACTGAGGACCTGCTCCAAAGGGTCAGCGAGCTCCAACCCACTTCCAAGAGCAGGGAGCTGAGAAAGGCAAAAGCACCCCAGGGCAGGTCCTGCTCACGGACTGCTGGACCATGGCTGGTGGCCATTCCTCTGCACACTGGCTGAGTGGCAGAGGTCGGGTGACCGGGGAACAAGCCACGTAATTCCTGAAAAGCGGTTTCATTTCTCCAACCCTGGTTCCCAAGTCCCCTGAGATCTGAGGCTTGACCCCTGGATGTTTCCAACAATCCTCCACTGTTTCTCTTGAGCAAGTTGGAATGCCTATTCCATTCCTTTTTATCTGAGAATCTTCTGACCTGGGCTCTGTCTTTACAAGTGAGGAAACCAAGTTTCAAGGATATTAGTTTATGCAAAATGCTTGTGCTCATTATTGAAATCTGTCTCTGCCTGGAAAAGATTAAAGCTGTAAGTTTTTGGCAGAGACGTTTTTCTGACTCCAAACAGACATTTTTCCGACCCAAGAATGAAACACATTCACTCTGTCCTTCCTGAGTTGCAGCTGGCCCAGTCAACTTCAAAAAACAGATGAACGAAAGGGGAAAGAAAACTCCAGCTGGGGATGGGGACCCGGGGGTTTTCTGATTAGATTGGGAAGTTCTTTGTAGCCTACGCAGGTTTCAGCAGGGGACTGGAAGGCTCTGGAAATAAACAACTGCGGGATCTTTCTTCCACTCACCTTTTATCTTCACGGCCTCAAGTATGTCAAAAATGTCTCAGCGGTCCTCATGACACGCCTGCTTTAAGACGAGTGAAAACGCAGGCTGGTGATGAAACTAAAACACAAGTCCTGTAAGACCAGAGGCCGTTTTCCGTTTAGTGCCTCTGCCCAAGCACTGAGGTTTCTCACTCGCCCGCATTCCCCGGACTTCACTCTGGTGGCACCTGACCTCACGGTCAATGTGAGGTTTTAAATTTTTATTTAATATAAAATTTAATTTTATTAAATTTATTTTTAATAAATATTTTTAATTTAATGAGGCAGCCCCGACGTGACTGAGGCTCACCCATGCAGAGCTTCTGAAAGAGGCTGAGCACCGCTTCACATTCAAGTGACGTGTGGCCAGATCCCCGCAGTGGTCCAGCTGCTGACCCCCTGTGATGACAGGCCTCACCTGCAGGGGGCGGCCTGCAGGCCTGGGTGTCTGCAGTTAAGGATGCTGGCCTTGGCTGCGCTGGTCCTGAGGACCTTGGAAAACCGGGATCTCCCTTGTCAGTACCGACAGGTGGTGTCCAATTCAAACCTCAAGAGTAAACCCCTTAGTGGCTGCCAGGGCAGGAGGGCAGGGGGCAACAGGAGTAGGCCCTGAAGGGGAGCGGGGGTCTTCTTCTGAGGTGATGGAAAGGATCTGAGACCAGAGACAGGCACTGGTCACATAACACTGTGAACTAAATGCCAACTGGACTGTATACGTTTAAATGGTTGGTTGAATGCTTTGCAAATTTCACGTCCAAAAACCCAAGCTCACGTAATCAGATAATCTGGTGATACAGTCTGAAAAGCAACCCCTGAAGAGCAAGAATCTGTCTGAGTGTCCACGCGGACCAGACCTTGGCCAAGGCACTCCCTACAGGGAGAGTGGACAGGTCCATGCAGCTGGACAGCACCGATCTTGCAGACCACCCAACTCACTTCCTGACTGTAGCCTTGATTTTTAAGTAAATGTACAGTTTTAAGAGAAAAACTTTAACCTGTTTGATTCACAAGTGATTCCTGCTGGCTAGAGGGGACTCAGGGATACTGGCCCCGTAGCTCATGTGTCCTCCCAGTAAGGAAGGATGACTTGGTACACACAAACAAGCTTATTAATAACCCTCTGAACCTGAACTTGAATGGGGCACTCTCTGAGCCCGACTTCTTGTCTGTAAAATGGACAGGACGTGTTCCTGGGTGGGAGGAGACCTAACATGCAGACAGCGGGTGAGCGAGGCTGGAGCTCCCGCCTCCACGGCCATTGGCAGGATCGTGGGAACTGGCCTTGACCCTGGTCTCCCACTGAGCCCCTCCTTGGTTGGCACACTCCCCGAGGAGCTGTTGGGCCAAGTTCTGCTATCTGCCGGTTACGCTGGTCCTTCACACGAGTCTTAAAGTGAAGGGAACTGGAATCATTCCTGCTCCCTCACCTTGAACAGCAGCATCCACTGGCCCTTTAATAAATGATTTCTGGTGGCGATAACAGGGGATCGGTACCAGGTAAAGAACCTGACTCCATGTGAGTGGAGAGTGGAGTACTAAGTCGCTTCAGTCGGCCCGACTCTGTGCGACCCCGTGGACTGTAGCCCAGCAGGCTCCTCTGTCCATGGGCTTCTCCAGGCGAGAATGCTGGAGTGGGTTGCTAGGCCCTTCTCCAGGGCATCTTCGACCTAAGGATCAAACCAGCGTCTCTTAAGTCTCCCGGATTGGCAGGCGAGTTCTTTACTACTAGCTGCCTGAGAAGCCCGATGCGTATGTAATTCCACATGGGCGGAATTACATGCAAAGCACAATATTAGGCCCCGGTAAAACCCCCTGAGGGCTTCCCTGGCAGCTCAGATGTAAAGACTCTTCCGGCAATGCGGGAGACCTGGGCTGGATCCCTGGGTCGGGAACATCCCCTGGAGAAGGGGATGGTTACCCACTCCGGTATTCTTGCCTGGGGAATTCTGTGGACAGAGGAGCCCGGTGGGCTATAGTTCATGGGGTCGCAAAGAGGCAGACACGACTGAGTGACTAACACTTTCACAAAACCCCTTGATGCTCCTCCTCACAATGAACTCAGGACAAATCAGATTTTGAACATTAAGAAGCAAACAGAAAACACTGCACTTGTGTTTCTGTAGGGAGGAAAAAAAGCCACAAAAATTGGCCAAATGTGTGAGGATCCCATTCTGGCCATAGCCAGTGGGTGGTCCCTTTAAATGCTGGGAGACACACATCCACTCCCTAAAGCCCCCTCGGCCATCTGCCATCTCCACGGCCAGGAGAGGTGTGAGCCCTCGTCTGGAAGCCCTTAATGACAGGATGGAGACCCCCGGGACAAGGCCCACCCACCCTGCTTCCTCTTCCCAGGGGTCCTGCTGCCCTGGGTACCCTGGCTCAGTCCCAGAAAAAGCAAACCACATAAATGACACCCAGGAAACTGATGGAGCCAAAAAGGGGTCCTAAGTAGAGCTCCCCGTTGACCTCCTGCTTTGCTCCAGAGGGGTCCACCCTGGCCAAGCTGTGCCCTCAGTTCAAACCCAGAGGAGGTAACCTGGAGGGAGGGCCACAGGGCAGGGAGGCCAGCCACACATCCCTGGTATCTACCAGGGTTATCTCCAGAGAAGAACCAAGCCACATGCTTGCTGTTTAAGTTCAGAAACCCCAGCTTTCCGGCCAATGCCAGTCCAAAAGAATGCGAGGAATGTGGATGCCTTTCACTGGGTTTCACTGCAAACCCAAACAGATCACAACCTCCAGGGCAAAGGCTTGCTGACAGCCGCTTCCTGGGCAGAGGTATTTTAAGTCCCTAAGACCTCAGTGGGGACCAGAACACTCCTGAATTCCTCACCCACTATTAAAAGCCACAGGGTCATAACCTGCAAACCTCCTGCAACATTCTTTCTTTATAGCACAGGCTGATACTGGAAAACAAAAAGATATGATATAAAAGGTGGGGGAAGGGGTGGTGAAAGCTGAAACAAAATCCAATCAGCTGCCCCCAGATGAACAGAAGACACACAGGATTTAAGGATAACCTGCACTGATTCAGACACTTTATCCGGAACAGCTTTTATTATTCAACTGGGCCCTGCAAGGATTTCCTGGCTTCCCTGGTGGCTCAAATGGAAAATAATCTGCCTGCAGTGCAGGAGTTCTGGGTTCAGTCTCTAGGTCGGGAAGATCCCCTGGAGAAAGGAATGGCAACCCACTCCAGTCTTCTTGCCTGGAGCATTCCAGGGACAGAGCAGTCTGGTGGGCTACAGTCCATGGGGTCACAAAAAGTTGGACATGACTGAGCAATTAACATTTGACTCTACAAGAAAGCAGGGTCTGGGCTGTTCCATCTCAACCCCCTTCTTTAACCTGTGTCTGCAAAGGACTCCCTTTCATTATATCTGATCCTTTTCACCCCGAGTTGGAAAGTCTCCTTTGTTTTAAAACATGAAGTCTGCAGCATGTTACGTAGATAATCTGACCCAGCTGATTGTACAATAGATGGTTTTTCTTACTATTATTGCAGGTCACTGGGATAAAGATCAAGAACAGCAAATATCTGAGAACGTTCTACCCTGCCACCATTCACTCTCCCTTCTTCCTGCCAACTCACTTCTCCTCCTGAGCAGTGGCTAAAGCTTCCTGCTCACGTTTTCTGCCAACCTCACACTCCTTTCCCAGGACACACCTGTCCCCGGGCCACAGAGAGCCAAAGGCATCGAATCTCATCACTGATGGCCATTGTTCAGGAAGCTCGGAACCTCTCCAGCTTTAAGAATAAAGCTCCTTTGTGCAAACACACAGGACAGCCGACCTGGGCTGCGTCCCCCCGCCGTCAGGGAGGCAGACAAGCGGCCTGGCTGGTTTCTGGGCAGAGCGAGAACGTGTCATCGGTGGACACAGGGGGAAGTCCCCGAGGTAAACAGAAACCCGGAGCTGTTCCGGGAACTCGCCCCTGCCAGGCACGCCGGTGACCTCTGACCTCCTGCAGGCACGTGGGGCGCTGACGAGGAGGAGGTAAGACAGGCCTGTGCGGGTACGGACGGTGCTGCAGGGTCTGGGGGAAGCGACTTCTCCCTCCTGAGCGGCTCGGGCACTCCGGGCACGCCCCCTCCTGGGGTGACGCCGCCCCCTCCGCGGACTGGCCCCGGTGTTGGGGGGGGGGGCGCACTCCGGCGCCCTGCCTGCCTCGCTTACCTACAGCCGGCCCCAGCTCCCTGACGTCAGAGCACCAGCCCCAGGACGCGGCCTTCTGTCCAGAGAAGGGAGACGCTGCAAGACAAAAGGGGAACGGAGACTGAGAGCCAGAGTCTTGCGCAGCTGAAGAACTCATCTCCACCTCCTTCCTCAAGGCTCCTCCACACCTGGAGCCGGTTACGTTGGCCACTGCGTTTACCGGGGAAGAGGAGGGTGGCGGTGGATGCTGGAATCGCCCCGGAACCCTTTCCATTCTGGCTGCCAGGGGCGTGGCCGGCTTTCTAGAACCCCCTCCGGAAAAGAGGCCCTCCTCCACCAGGTCACGGCCCCGCTGGGGCAGCCACTCTGCCGTAAGAGGATGCCTCAAAAGGGGAACGGAGACTGAGAGCCAGAGTCTTGCGCAGCTGAAGAACTCATCTCCACCTCCTTCCTCAAGGCTCCTCCACACCTGGAGCCGGTTACGTTGGCCACTGCGTTTACCGGGGAAGAGGAGGGTGGCGGTGGATGCTGGAATCGCCCCGGAACCCTTTCCATTCTGGCTGCCAGGGGCGTGGCCGGCTTTCTAGAACCCTCTCCGGGAAAGAGGCCCTCCTCCACCAGGTCACGGCCCCTCTGGGGCAGCCACTCTGCCGTAAGAGGATGCCCCCCACCTCCCACCCAACCCGGACAAGTGGGAAAGGGCTGTCCAGGGTTGGAGCATCTGTGGGGTCTTAAGGGCTCCCTCCTGCACCCTCAACCTCAGGTCCCTTCCAAAGGGCCTGACCCCAAGAGTGCACCCCAGTAACTTGCGCCACACTTGGCTTCCAGGAGCCCAGTCACCACGAAGGCATTTTTGGCTTGTTTCTTCTCAAGGCTGTATTATCTTCCCTCACCAGCTATCACTTCTGCAGAGATGCACGTGCAGGCTCAACAGAAAAATCTTATCAGCTAAACCCAAGAGATGGATTCCCTGATGGCTTGCCAGCAGTGGGGTTTCCTTCCCACGTGCTGGTCACTTAGGAGGTGGTGACTAACAGTAACCAAGGAGCCCATGTTTGCAACAGGTTCCTTAAACAAGGATGATGATGGACGGTGGGATCGAAGGTACCAGCGTGGCATGACACCCTGGCCTTCTGGATGGGAGTAACAGAGCTGCTCCAGGCTTTACAGGAGCCCTGCACCTGGCCAGCCTGTGAAACAGGAGGAAATCCCATCCTGGGCAGCTTCCCTAAATCACTGTCCTCCCCTGGAACAGACCCTCAGCCACATTATCGGTCCACATGCAATTACAAGGAGCATCACAGGAGGGCAAGAATTATCCCGAGATGCTGGGAAAGCTGGCTGGTCTTCACAGCACCGTTTCCTCTGGGGCTTCCATGGCGAAATGAATTCCAGATGCACAGAAAGGTGAGAGGACAGGCTGGGAGGCGTGGAAGAAAATCAACCAGAAGGAAAGAGAAAATCTAGCTCTTGTACACTTAACTCTTAAGGTAGAGACAGACCTAAGCGCACAAGGAATGTAGGAAACACAAAAGCAAAAGGAAAAACCCCAGTGAAATCGATGAATGCTACAAAAAGGCAGCAACAACCTGGGGAAATATATCTGAACGTGACAAAAGATTCAGACCCCGAGAAGTTCAGAAAATGCAGGGTGGGGTAGGACATTCAAGGCTCAGGATGCAGAGGCCGCTGTCCACCCATCACCTGGGCCTTGGAATGTCATTGAGTTGCTCATGGGACCCCAAAGACTGTCTAGACAGGGCAGATGAGAACCTCGTCACTTTGAAAGGGGCGGAGGTACTGAAAAGGCCTAGGGGGAGTGAAACAGTGCAGGGGTGGCCTCTCAGAAGTGGGTTTTTGGTTTGAATGCTACAAAAAGGCAGCAACAACCTGGGGAAATATATCTGAACGTGACAAAAGATTCAGACCCCGAGAAGTTCAGAAAATGCAGGGTGGGGTAGGACATTCAAGGCTCAGGATGCAGAGGCCGCTGTCCACCCATCACCTGGGTTCCGGGTGCATCTGCAGGCCTTGGAATGTCATTGAGTTGCTCATGGGACCCCAAAGACTGTCTAGACAGGGCAGATGAGAACCTCGTCACTTTGAAAGGGGCGGAGGTACTGAAAAGGCCTAGGGGGATGAAACAGTGCAGCGGTGGCCTCTCAGAAGTGGGTTTTTGGTATTTTAATGTTTGTTCCCTGGTAGCTCAGTTAGTAAAGAATGTGCCTGCAATGCAGGAGACCCTGGTTTGATTTCTGGGTCGGGAAGATCCACTGGAGAAGGGATAGGCTACCCACCCTAGTATTTTTGGGCTTCCCTTGTGGCTCAGCTGGTAAAGACTCTGCCTGCAATGTGGGAGACCTGGGTTCAATCCCTGGATTGGGAAGACCCTACAGAAAACGGAAAGGCTACCCACTTCAGTATTCTGGCCTGAAAAGTTCCATGGACTGTATAGTCCATGGGGTCGCAAAGAGTCAGACACAACTGAGTGACTTTCAGTTTCACTTTCAATGCTTGTTCAGACTTCTCTAATCTTTCCAATTTGCTCTGTGGTGTGAATAGCATACATCTCTTTTGTTCTTCTGTTTTCTTTTTAAGCCACTGTATCAGCCTGAGGGGCTTCCCAGGTGGCACTAGTGGTAAAGAACCCGCCTGCCAATGCTTGAGATGCAGGAGATGGGGTTTGATCCCTCGACAGGGAAGACCCCCTAGAGGAGGTAAATGGCACCCCACTCCAGTACTCTTGCCTGGAGAATCCCATGGACAGAGGAGCCTGGCGGGCTACAGTCCTTGGGGTCACAAGGAGTCTGACATGACTGAAGCGATTTAGCATGCACGCATGCACCAGTCTGAGAACCTGGGTGTCTCCTTTGCCTTATAAACCATCCCCTCCCTGGCATCTAGGCTGGGGGGACAGGACTTGCTACCCTCCCTCCTGTCCAGGGGCCCACTCTGCTGGGCCTCTCACCTCTGCACGGGTCCACCTGCAGGCCCTTCAGAAAGGGCAAGAAGGGGTCGGGGGTTGGGAAGGCCACAGAGTCTCATGCAAAGAGCATCTCTAGTGGTCAACGGCCTCTACTTCCCACATCTACTTCACGGCTCTCCCTAAAGCCCATTTTCCAGATGCAGAATAGTTGTATGCTCTGGGCAACCAGAGGAGACACCACCAAGTCTTTTATGAGAAGGGGAGGAGCTTATGAGGAGGGGAGGACTGCGTTTCCTCTCCCAGTCCAGTTACAGTGTCCTCAGGCAATGCAGCTTTAAGCGCTGCATCACTCAGCATTGGGGCAAGAGCCTAGGAAACCACTGGGCTTTTCTCTTGCTCACTGCAGCAGGCTCCTGAAGCTCTGTTCCCTCATAGGGATCCCTGGAAGGTTCCTAGATAGATCTGTGGCAGGACAGGTGCACACCCGGAGCCCTCTGCCCACTCAGCGTTCACAACTCTGGCTGTGAACGGGCGTGCCTGTGAGGTCCAGGATAAGGGGACTAGGTGAACAGGATCAGCCCCTTCCCACCTCCCCAGCTGCAGGCTCTACCTCTCTGGAAGCCCCAGGTTTCTGCACAAGGACCCGCTGACCTGAGAAGAGAGGGATGTCGTCCTTCAGCCAAGGAGGGAGCCACCAGAAGCCAGGGGCCCATCAGTCCCCACAGCCCCCAAAGAAAACACAGGACTTAGTGTGTGTGGATCAAGTTAGCCCCAAACCCTGGAGTCTAGAAGATGCATGATGTCCTGATTTCGTAGTTTGTTTCCAGACACATCAATGCTGTTACTGCCGAAGTTCGGGGGGAGTCTCCAAGAACCACAGAGCTGTCATAAAGCAATGCTGAGAAGGCTCTGTTGTCTTCAGGAGCCTCCAAACAAGACCACAGTCCAGTGAGGACACCACTGACATCACTGCCCCACATCACTGCAGCTGCTTCACCCACAGCTTACCATCTTGGCAGGTGATGGGATGATAGGGCTTATCCTACCTGAAAGGAAAGTGAAGTTGCTCAGTCGTGTCCAACTCTTTGCGACCCCATGGACTGTAGCCTATCAGGCTCCTCTGTCCATAGGATTTTCCAGGCAAGAGTGCTGGAGTGGATTGCCATTTCCTTCTCCAAGGACATCTGGAAAGCTCAGCAGGTTAACTTAGAGGCTCAAGAAATTTAGACGAGAAGCTATTCAAACAAAGACAGAGCCCATCCTAAAGTCTCGCCCCAGGACAGGTCCCAACAAGACACTCAACCATTCTCTCCCTGTGCCTGAGGTTATGGCCAAAATCATGCCCCCCCCCCATCCCATGCACACAGGCATTCCAGGTGGCACTAGTGGGAAAAAGAACCCACCTGTCAATGCAGGAGACATAAGAGACTCAGGTCCATCCCTGGGTCGAGAAGATGCCCTGGAGAAGGAAATGGTAACCCACTCCAGCATTCTTGCCTGGAGAGTTCCATGGATAGAGGAGCCTGGCAGGCTATAGTCCATGGGGTCACAAAGAGTCAGACACAACTGAAGCAACTTGGCATGCACACACGCACCCCATGGATACACTGAAGCCCTAGCCGCCAGACCCTCAGAATGTGACCATATTTGAAGAAAGGGTCTTTACAGAGGTAATTCAGTGAAAACGAGGTCATGAGAGGGAATCCAAACCCAGTTCGACAGGTGTTTTCACACAGGAGGAAATTTGGAGGCAGATACACAGATAGGGAGAACTCCACATGAGGATGAAGGCGAGGGTCAGGACGATGCGTCTACAAGTCAAGATTGCCAGCAAACCACCACAAGCTGGGGGAAGCCTGGGACCATGTCTCCCACATAGCCTCAGAAGGAACTGACCCTGCAGACACTCCATGTTGGACTTCCAGCCTCCTCTGTACTGGGAGACGATACATTTCTATTGTTTAAGCACCCAAGTTTGGGGCTCTTTGTTACAGCACCCAAGCCAACTCATACAACCAGTCTCATACAACATACAACAAACCAGAAGGAATCCTCAAGAGGCCACCTGTCTCAAGAGCTGAAAGTGACAGGTTCAGAAACACTCTGAAACGTTCCCTTTGCTCGACCTACAGCTTGTTTCATGTTAACCCCATGAGAGCTGGCCACCCTGCAGTGCCAAGCCTCTCAGAGCAGGACCTACGTGGCCCTGTAATGTCACTGAACACCCAAACCTCCATGCTTTGCTCCTACAATCCCAGCATGTGCTCAGTGGCCCGGCATCTACGCAGTTGCCCAGCACAGTTCTTCACAGCTGGAGGAAAAGCATTTCTAGGGTGGCTCTGGGGAAACTGGCCTATTACCTGGGTTTCTAACCATCACAATGGACACGTATGGGTCCACCAGCCAGAGGGTCCTTTACATCGGGCACCTGTCGGTGTCTAGACTGGGATCGCTTCAGGGCAAGATTCAGTCTCACCCACGCTTGTGCCCACCACACCTGAAAACACCAAAGCAGAAGCACGAGNCCAGAAGCCAGGGGCCCATCAGTCCCCACAGCCCCCAAAGAAAACACAGGACTTAGTGTGTGTGGATCAAGTTAGCCCCAAACCCTGGAGTCTAGAAGATGCATGATGTCCTGATTTCGTAGTTTGTTTCCAGACACATCAATGCTGTTACTGCCGAAGTTCGGGGGGAGTCTCCAAGAACCACAGAGCTGTCATAAAGCAATGCTGAGAAGGCTCTGTTGTCTTCAGGAGCCTCCAAACAAGACCACAGTCCAGTGAGGACACCACTGACATCACTGCCCCGCATCACTGCAGCTGCTTCACCCACAGCTTACCATCTTGGCAGGTGATGGGATGATAGGGCTTATCCTACCTGAAAGGAAAGTGAAGTTGCTCAGTCGTGTCCAACTCTTTGCGACCCCATGGACTGTAGCCTATCAGGCTCCTCTGTCCATAGGATTTTCCAGGCAAGAGTGCTGGAGTGGATTGCCATTTCCTTCTCCAAGGACATCTGGAAAGCTCAGCAGGTTAACTTAGAGGCTCAAGAAATTTAGACGAGAAGCTATTCAAACAAAGACAGAGCCTCATCCTAAAGTCTCGCCCCAGGACAGGTCCCAACAAGACACTCAACCATTCTCTCCCTGTGCCTGAGGTTATGGCCAAAATCATGCCCCCCCCCATCCCATGCACACAGGCATTCCAGGTGGCACTAGTGGGAAAAAGAACCCACCTGTCAATGCAGGAGACATAAGAGACTCAGGTCCATCCTTGGGTCGAGAAGATGCCCTGGAGAAGGAAATGGTAACCCACTCCAGCATTCTTGCCTGGAGAGTTCCATGGATAGAGGAGCCTGGCAGGCTATAGCCATGGGGTCACAAAGAGTCAGACACAACTGAAGCAACTTGGCATGCACACACGCACCCCATGGATACACTGAAGCCCTAGCCGCCAGACCCTCAGAATGTGACCATATTTGAAGAAAGGGTCTTTACAGAGGTAATTCAGTGAAAACGAGGTCATGAGAGGGAATCCAAACCCAGTTCGACAGGTGTTTTCACACAGGAGGAAATTTGGAGGCAGATACACAGATAGGGAGAACTCCACATGAGGATGAAGGCGAGGGTCAGGACGATGCGTCTACAAGTCAAGGTTGCCAGCAAACCACCACAAGCTGGGGGAAGCCTGGGACCATGTCTCCCACATAGCCTCAGAAGGAACTGACCCTGCAGACACTCCATGTTGGACTTCCAGCCTCCTCTGTACTGGGAGACGATACATTTCTATTGTTTAAGCACCCAAGTTTGGGGCTCTTTGTTACAGCACCCAAGCCAACTCATACAACCAGTCTCATACAACATACAACAAACCAGAAGGAATCCTCAAGAGGCCACCTGTCTCAAGAGCTGAAAGTGACAGGTTCAGAAACACTCTGAAACGTTCCCTTTGCTCGACCTACAGCTTGTTTCATGTTAACCCCATGAGAGCTGGCCACCCTGCAGTGCCAAGCCTCTCAGAGCAGGACCTACGTGGCCCTGTAATGTCACTGAACACCCAAACCTCCATGCTTTGCTCCTACAATCCCAGCATGTGCTCAGTGGCCCGGCATCTACGCAGTTGCCCAGCACAGTTCTTCACAGCTGGAGGAAAAGCATTTCTAGGGTGGCTCTGGGGAAACTGGCCTATTTCCTGGGTTTCTAACCATCACAATGGACACGTATGGGTCCACCAGCCAGAGGGTCCTTTACATCGGGCACCTGTCGGTGTCTAGACTGGGATCGCTTCAGGGCAAGATTCAGTCTCACCCACGCTTGTGCCCACCACACCTGAAAACACCAAAGCAGAAGCACGAAAGCACAAACCAGAGCCAAACTCGGCCCAACAGCTGTTCTGCCCACGAATGAAGAGCATTTTTCAATAGGGAAAGCACATAATCATACAGAAACATCATATGAAACATTTTAAAAATATGAAATTCAGACTGCAGTTTGCAGAAGTACAGTTTTATTGAGCACAAGCACCCTGTCCCTCTACGGATTTGTCTGTGGTTCTTCTGTGAGTCGATGACACACAAAGGTAACTGCCACAGACACCTGAGGGGGCTGCAAAGCTGAAACACTGCCTGACCTTCTATAGTGAAAGTGCGCTGACACCGGTCTACACCAGCCCTGTGCAGGCTGCAGGGCAGAGGCCAGCTAGGGTAGGCTCAAATCACAGAGGTGGGCAGCACCCATGGGGCATGGCCAATGCCCGAGGGCTGGCCAGGCAGCAGGCAGCATCTGAGACGGCAAGAGGAAGGGAAGGGCAACAGTGGGAGGTGTGGCTTGAAAAGGAAGCAGGAATGGCCCAGAGGTAAACTTTATCAACCAGAAACTGCTTCCTAGAGCCCGCTCCAACCTGCGGGGGCAGAGCTCTGGGCCCCTCTGGGACACAGGTTAGCAGCCCCGGTCCCTCTGCAAGAGATGCTCACGTGAGCATCGGGGCCCAGGCCTGGCGGTGGACTTCACTCTTGGTTCTCCATTGTTTATGGAAGAAACGACAAGGCAACCAATTTATAAAACTGAGAAAAATCATACTTCTGCAGACAGACCTTGGTATTTAACGCTAACAAAATAAACACTAGCGAAACAACAGTACTTAGGTGTGTGGTGGGTGAGACAGCCAAGTGAAAGTGACACCTGGTCTCTGGGGAAACTTTCTTACAGAGAATATAGAACTGCTTCACCTACCTCTCCTAAAATTTCATAGTATTTCAAATTTTATAGACTGGGGGCAAGGAAGAGCCTTTCCTCTCTCGTGGAGGAAGCCTGGATTGACTGTGAAGCACAGAAGGTGGGTTACTGAGGCACAGGTCGACCAGATGCCCGCGGCAGCTTCACCCCCCCCCCCACATCTGTGAGTTCCCACCCAGGCCTTGCACAGTATCAGGTGGGCGGTTTGGTTCATGGTTTGTGGCCAGCATTCTGCGCATCCCTCCTCCCCAGCAGGGCAGGACGAGGGGGGAGGCTCCCATGTGTGGGGGTGACCTGTGCCCACTCGCTCTGAGGTATGTGGACGCCCTCACCTGTGGCCACAAGGCTGCCTTCTCCTCCTCCTCTGGGCTTCTGCTCCCGCTGGATGGAGCTGATGGGCTTTGCCACGGACATTTTAATGGATCTAATTATCACATAAATCATCACGGGAGATGAGCAGCTTCCAGGACCAGTCAAGTGGAATATTTTGTAAAGATCTGATAGTGGGGAATCACTTAAAACAGGCTGGCAAACTAGAACACAATAAACATTTAAGAAAAAATAAAAATAAAATAAAACTCCATAACTCTTAACTCAGGCTGCTTTGCCAGCCTTTGTGTCATCCCTTGACTCTAAATGGGGAATCGGGACTTCCCTGGGAGCACAGTGGGTAAGAAACTGCCTGCCAGTGCAGGGGACAGAGGTTTGATTCCTTATCCGGGAAGGGTCCACAGGCAGCAGATCATCTAAGCCCGTGTGTTGCAACTACCGAAACCTGTGCCCTAGAGTCTGTGCTCACCAACAAGAAGTCATCATGATGAGATGTCGGCACACGCCACTAGAGTAGCCCCTGTTCCCCTCAACTAGAGGAAGCCCACGTGCAGCATCAAAGACCCAGTGCAGCCAACAAACAAACAAATAAATATAATAAACGTAAAAAAATAAACAAATGGGGAATCGTGAGGCTGTACTAGGTTGTGGTCCATACATGCCAGATACAGTCATCAAACACACACTCAGAAGAAGATCCATGGACACAGGTTTTTTTTCCATTAAAAAAAAAATTCTAATTCTTCCAGGCTTTGACTAACTTTTTCCACTCACAGACTAATTACTTAGGACCTTTACAATCTGACCAGGGTCACAGATCTGGGTTCCCAGGAGGGCTGGAGGTTTAAATCCAACATCATGACAATCCCCATGCAAAGCTGATGAAGGAGCTTCCAGGAAGTCTGAGGTTTTCCATCCTGACCGTAGCCTCCTCCTCTGAATAAGTGGGGAGGTGGCTGCAGCCAGGGGCGGGGTGTGTGAGATGCCATATGGATGGGCAAAGCCTGGACACAGAGGTTTCTGAGATGACCCCATCAGATCCGAAGACTTGCATTCCACCTCTGCCCTTCATGAGCCTGATAACCTCTGCCAGCTTACCTAACTTGACTCTGGGTCTGGGCTTCCTCAAGTGTGAAATAGGGCTCTCCACATCATGCCGGAGATTACTCTTTAGTTTTTGTTCTTTCCACTCTATCATCTTTTTTTTCCCTATCACGTAGAGTATACTCTTCTCATCTTTTCTGTTAGTCTATGGACTGCAGGGAGATCAAACCAGTCAATCCTGACGGAAATCAACCCTGAATATTCACTGGAAGGACTGATGCTGAAGTTGAAGCTCCAACACCTTCGCCACTTGATGCAAAGAACTGACTCATTGGAAAAGACCATGATGTTGGGAAAGATTGAGGGTGGGAGGAGAAGGGGGCGACAGAGGGTGAGATGGTTGGATGGCATCACCGACTTGATAGACATGAGTTTGAGCAAGCTCTGGGACATAAGGAAGCCTCTGGAAGGACAGGGAAACCTGGCATGTTGCAGTCCATGGGGGTCACAAAGAGTTGGACATAGCAACTGAACAACAACAACATAGGCCAGCTTAAGGGCAGAGACCCTGCCTTTCTCTTCTTTGAAACATAAAAGTCCAGAGATACAGCCAAATGCATAATAGAAATCTCGCAATTATGCTTATGGTATAAATGACTGAGAACGAAACTTCTTCTGTATGAATGAGGCAGTGGTTCTCAAAGAAGGGCATGTACCAGGCCCACCTGGAGGGTTTGTTAAAATACAAACTGCTGGTCTCCACCGTGAGGCCTGGGCCGGGCCTGAATATGCATTCCCAATTCACTCCCAGGTGATGCTGGTGCCACTGGTCCCTGTCCCACACCGATATATGTGGGGTAACTAACAACAGTGTGCTTCTCCACCTGGCCTCCTGGAGGTTGGAGGGGGGCAGGGTCAGCACCACTGTGTCCTCAGCAGACTCAGTAAGTGAGGTTCAACGGGGTTTCAATGACTGACCGAGGTCAAGAAACGGGAAGCTGAGATCATAACCCACTGGTCCAAAGCCGCCCCCAGGACCTCGATGAACAGAACAATGGTCAAACACAAAGAAAACAGAGGCAGGCAAAGCAGGCTGCAGGCAGACCAGATGTCTCTGCCTGAGGGCATCAAATGCCAGCCCGGGTTCCAGCGCTACCCTGCCTTCCTTCTTTCCTTCTTCCAAGACAGAAATTATAACCTCTCCCGTCTCAAGTCTCCTAAAGTAAGAAGTACACCATCCTGCTTGGTGTTTATGAGCTGCAGGAAGGGGGGCTTCTGTGCCAGGCCTGGGAGCCTCCTGACAAACCCAGAGGAGGCAGAAATACTGGGACAAGTCAGCGTGTGCAAGCGCAAACCCTATTTGAACAGAGCCTCAAATCCTGGCTTCGGCCGCAGAATCTGAGACCCGGGACATGCACACTTGCTCCTTGGTGCCCAGCAGGTGGGGTGGGGAACTGCCCGGCCTCAAGTGCGTGCTGGCAGGGCCTGGCACACGTGGGCTCCAGCACGGTCCCTTTTCTGCCAGGACCCCAGCAGGCACCTCCTTCCCTAGAAGTGCCCTCCTGCACGTCACCCCTCCCTGAATGGGGTTGAGGGGAAGACCTGTCAAGGCGAGCACCACCCACCCTCTGACCTCGAAGATTCTTCTTCCTAGAGGTCACGTCTTCATGCTGGCAACCTCTCATCTTAGCAACAGTGAAAGAGGGGGAGATGGACCCTGAGCCCTCCCCCCGCTAACAGAGGGCCTTTTCTAGCTGACCCCAAATCCCCTCCACGCCGGGCTCACCTCCCAAGAACCACCTTCCCCTCTCAGCTCTGCAGAGTGGGCTGGGGTTGGGTCGGGGGGGGGGGGTGCTCCACCTGCCTTGCTGTTGGACTGGGGTACTATTCAGTTCCCAACACCTAGCCAAAGCCGCGGGAAAAGGGCGGAATCCCTACTCTAAGAGAACATGGACTGCTTTGTCATTTGTTAATCTGCTGTGGACCCCAGCCCACTCCCACTTTTAGATAGCATGCCCTACCCTCAGATATGCAGAAATGGGTCAGAAACAGACTCACTGCAACAAACATTTTCTGAAGCCCAAGACCCAAACCAGGTTATAAGAGGACAGTGTATTTTTATTCATTTCCCCCCAAATAAATCCCCAGTTTCTAAATCTCTCCATTGAGATAAGTATAATGTTATCCAGAAATACAAGGCAGTTCCCAACCCCTGGAACAGCCTATTTTTGTAACAAGACTTAAAAAAAAAAAAAAGCAATCTTCAATACACATAAAGAAAATGCCAACTTGAAGCTATTTCAATAGATGCCCATGTGCTGGAGAGGTGGGCATTTGAGGAGACACTCGTATTGATGGACACATGCTTGGGTGACCATTACCCACCACCAACAAGGCTGGGCCAAGGGCAGAGCTCCATGCGGTCACTTCCCTCTCTGACCCCACAGCTCTAACTACAGGCTGGAATAGGTGTGTGGAGCCGGGTCATATCAGAACACCCTGGCCCAGGTGGCTATTATGGACAAGAAAGGTGGGTTCCATTGGCCATCCTTCACTCCCCGCCAGGGCCACATAAGACTCTCTGATGAGCCTCTCCACCCAGCGACTGTTCTACACAGTAAGACCTCTGTCATCAGCAACCACCCATCAGGCGTGAAAGGTTAACACAACTGTGAACCCAGCTCAAGCCCTCCTGGCTGGTGCTCACTTGGCTCTGAGGGACAGGAGGTTAGGTGTCAACAGATCGCTCCATCATCTCCCAAACCTGCACTTGGCACTGTTCCCTGCAACGTACAGAAGGACTGGCAAGGTAAATAAAACCAATGGGTCCTGCACTCTAGACGGGAAATAAGAGACAGCAGGGACCTGAATATAAGACAAGGCTGGGGGCTTCCCTGGTGGCTCAGTGGTAAGAATCTGCCTGCCAATGCAGGAGACACAGATTCAATACCTGGTCCGGGAAGACGCCACATGCGGAGAAGCAGCTAAGCCCGAGAGGCACGACTATGGGCCCTCGAGCCCTCGAGCACGGGCTCAGACAGACAAGAGAAGCCACTGCAGTCAGCAGCTCGTGTACCTAGAGAGGAGCCCCCGCTCTCCGCAACTAGAGAAAAGCTCGTGCAGCACGGAGACCCAGCACAGCCAAAAAAAAAAAAAAAAAGGC
The DNA here is from genome assembly GCA_006408695.1 of Aepyceros melampus. Taxonomy (NCBI): domain Eukaryota; kingdom Metazoa; phylum Chordata; class Mammalia; order Artiodactyla; family Bovidae; genus Aepyceros; species Aepyceros melampus. The sequence goes on from SJXQ01002776.1 coordinate 79,879, forward strand.
TGAAAATAGAAGGCGCCAAGACACACAGCTGCTGTGTGAGTCCAGAACTAGATGGAGAGAAAACTCCTGGATGGAGGAGGGGCTCCTGGGAGACGAGGAAGGAGGCACCGCCTGCGCTGACCGGGTTCTTAACGCACCAAGAGAGGATGCTACACACAGGCGTCAACAGTCCCTCTGCGGGCGAGGTGCTTGGTGCCTCTGTGCTCCCATCACTCCTCACACACGCATCTGAGCTTTCTCCAAGCCTCTCCTGAACACCGTCTGCTTTGCCGACTGCTGACACTCATGAAGACACGCCTGGGAGGCTGTCTCAGCTCTCACTGGAGGGGGCGGCTGAAAGAGCTGCCTTTCTCAGGACCCACAGGGAGCGTGAGTCTGGTTTAGTGGAGGCCACACTGTATCAGATTTGTGTACAATGAGTCACCCCTCACTGTGCTGTCAAGATACTCTCCAGGACTTCCTTGGTGGTCCAGTGGTTAAGAGTCCACTTGCCAATGCAGGGGACATGAGTTCGATTCCTGGTCTGGGAAGATTCCATGTGTCACAAGGCAACTAAGCAGGACAGCTGCAACCACTGCAGCCTGCGTGCTGCAACTACTGCAGCCCGGCACCGGGAGCCCGTGCTTGGCAACGAGAAGCCGCTCAGTGAGACGGCCGTGCACCGCATCTAGAGAAAGCCCACGAGCAGCAAAGAAGGCCCAGCACAGCCAAAAAGGGAAGAAGACCATCCCCTCCAAATGGGTGGGCGCGACCCCCATCCCAGCACCCCAGGCCCCAGCCCTCGCTCAGCCTTCAGGGCACACTCCTGTGGCTGCCCCATCCCCCAGAGGGACCACTCTAAGGTTCTTCAGGAGGGCCCCCAGCAGTCACAGTGACCATGAGCTCACTGGCTCACCTTGTGCTTGCCTCCCTCACTTCCTCATGTCGCCCTCTTGCATCCCCAGTGCTGCTTCTGGGGACCACCTCTCCGCAAAATGGCAATCCCCAAGTCCTCACCTCGGGCTCTGCACGCGGGGATCCCAAACAAGAAGAGATGGCAAATGTCAAGCTGGCACTTGGCCACTAGGCCTTTTTTGGCCAAGACACAAGCTGAGTGACATGGGTGCATTATTTCTGGCCAGTTCTGGCCAAAGCCAGTGTGCTATTTTGTATTGCTAGAAACTCCCAATTTAGAAAGCCAAGGAAATATTCTGTTCCATTAATAAGATACACATATTCGCAACTAAATCTGGAGAAAAGCAGTTGACATTTTTACATTCGGTTCAGTTCAGTTCAGTCACTCAGTCGTGTCCAACTCTTTGAGACCCCATGAACTACAGCATGCCAGGCCTCCCTGTCCATCACCAACTCCTGGAGTCCACCCAAACCCATGTCCATAGAGTTGGTGATGCCATCCAACCA
>SJXQ01002777.1:1975-120130 GCA_006408695.1 Aepyceros melampus
AAGCAGGGTGACAATATACAGCCTTGACTCACTCCTTTTCCTATTTGGAACCAGTCTGTTGTTCCATGTCCAGTTCTAACTGTTGCTTCCTGACCTGCATACAGATTTCTCAAGAGGCAGTTCAGATGGCCTGGTTTTCCCATCTCTTTCAAAATTTTCCACAGTTTATTGTGATCCATACAGTCAAAGGCTTTGCCGTAGTCAATAAAGCAGAAATAGATGTTTTTCTGGAACTCTCCTGCTTTTTCCATGATCCAGCGGATGTTGGCAATTTGATCTCTGGTTCCTCTGCCTTTTCTAAAACCAGCTTGAACATTAGGGAGTTCACGGTTCACGTATTGCTGAAGTCTGGCTTGGAGAATTTTGAGCATTACTTTACTAGCATGTGAGATGAGTGCAATTGTGCAGTAGATTGAGCATTCTTTGGCATTGCCTTTCTTTGGAATTGGAATGAAAACTGACCTTTTCCAGTCAGTTTTCAAACTCTATGCACATGTATAGAGTCTCCCTTATCCTTTACTCAAGGTTTTTGCTTCTCTTTGCCCCTGCCATGATTATTCCCTTGAGATGTTTACAAGAGACAAAGACTGGCTATTTACCCTTTATCTGTTGTTACTTCCGTTTTGGAGGGCAAACAAGAGGCTGTTGTAAATTCCTCAACAGGAGCCCACCTATCTCTTGCCTCAGGAAGTGCAAGTAGGAGGCTGGCTGGTTGTAAATGTCCAACCTGGAGCCCATGTATCTCCCACCTCAACTGAACAGTTAGTTCAGTTAGCTGCTTAGAGTCCTCTGCATTAGGATTCTATGCTCAAAATACAAATAACAATAACGTGTTACTTTGCTTCCACTTTGCCATTTTTCTTTGGGCAGCATTTTCCTTAGCAACCTCATGGAAAGAAGCAGCTGGACCTTAGAGTGAGATTCAAATTTTCCTGAGTCCCTTACCCATAACGTCCTCTTAATAATTTCCACCATCTGGTGAGCTAGCATATACTTTTAATCATTTATTTTAATAAATTGATAGGTGCTAGTTGACATACAGTAGATCATCATAGAAATGAAAAGTAACCAGCACAAATCAATCACCTACAATTCTGACTGATAGGAATTAATCACCTCATTTCAAAAAGGAGGAAACCGAAGTTCAAAGAGGTGAAGCGACAAAGTCACGAACAGGTAAGTGGTAATCACAACTCAAACTCAGAATTGATTAACTCTAAATCCCAACTGCCTCCCCAAACGCTATCGGGAAAAATGGTAAATGTCTAAGGTCACATCTTAACCTGCATGAGGATGTTGTCAAGGCCATTCCCCAGAGTCCCTCCTGGGTTTCTTTCTAGAAGAGCTCTGAACCAGATGAGCCAATGTTCTGATCAGATGGACACTTCAGCCCTTGAGGCAAGTTATATTTTTTGACTAGGCAGAGGGATGGGTGAACCTGGGTAGTCTGTTTCTCTGGCTGACAGCTGTGTTGGAGTCAGTTGTGATCAAGGTTACAGTGAAACTGACTTGCTGTGCTAAGAGGCTCCAGCCTTAATTCCCAATCAACAATTCACAAGGAGAAGCCAAACTTTTACCTCCAGACTTTATTTAATTAGGCTGTACGGAGATGCCCTGAGTGGTTAATTAGCATCAGAGTCAAGTTGCCTAGAGGTTCACTAGCAAATCTCCCATGAGTCTTGTTAAGAAAGCTGAGCGTGCACCTGTCCCTCTGAGGGAGCTTCTGCAGTGGTAGTGGCTCAGAAACTTTTCTGACACATTGTCATGAGAGAGGTCTCCTGGTTTTCCTCTTGGGCTGCTCTCAAGGGGCCATATTTAATTCTAGAAAGAGGAAAAGAGATGCCTGAACTCAGATTTGCTTCCTCCCATCTGACGCCAATCCCCCAGGGCAACATTGGAGGGAGCTACTAGATAATCATTTTAGAGGAAGGGTAGTTTAAAACCGTTCTAGGTATGGCCCTTGCCCTTGTATTCTTTGAATAACGTTATCCTTGAGGCATCCAATTCAATTCCCCCATTCTTTTGGTCTCCTTATTAAAAACCTTTGTTAGAGTGTCTGCTGCTACTGCTGCTAAGTCGCTTCGGTAGTGTCCGACTCTGTGCGACTCCATAGACGGCAGCCCACCAGGCTCCGCCATCCTTGGGATTCTCCAGGCAAGAACACTGGAGTGGGTTGCCATTGCTTTCTCTGTCTGATCTCTTTAGAGGGCTCCAATTGTCTTATGAAATTTGTTAGAGACCTCGTTGTGAGTTTAGGTTTCAGTAAATTAATAACCTTCTTTCCCAGTCTCCAACATATGTTTTTTATATCTTAAGAGTTTTCAAAAGTTTTTGTGTCAATATTTGAGCTTAGAGACGACAGAAAGAGGCACTATATTTAAAATATTAATTCTATGTTTCTGATCTTTCATATTTCTATTTGCCATTTTAATCTCCTAGGTACACTGATAAATGAGTTTCCCTGGTGGCTCAGTGGTAAAGAACCTGCCTGCCAAAGCAGGAGATGTAGGTTCAATTCCTGGGTTGGGAAGATCTCCTGGAGAAGGAAATGGAAACCCACTCCAATTTTCTTGACACAGGAGAATTCCATGGACTGAGGAGCCTGGTGGACCATGGTCCATGGGGTCGAAAAGTCTGACACGAAGTAGACTAAACAGCAACACTGATAATACATGAATACAGTCTGATGTAAAATTCAAACAGAAGTTATGAAGTAAAAACTGAAATTCTCTTTTGAGTCCTACCCACAAATGTTACATGTAGAAATATATCTCCACGTAGGTAAAAAAATATAAAGATTAACAACACTGAAATCACACTACATAAATATATTATCTTGCAACTTGAATTTTTGTCTAACAAAATATCTTGAAGATAGTTCCAGGTCACCATTATCTGCAATCTACAGTATTGTTTTTAACTGTTCTATAGTATTTTAATAACATTTTATAATACAAAACCACCATAATTTATTTACTCATTTCTTTATTACTGGACATTTAGAGTTTCTATTTTCTATTGTCTCTATTACAAACAATACTTCTATGAACACCTCTAAATATATATTTTTCAAATGTATACTATGCCATATATATATATAAGTGTTCATACCAACTGCAGGGTCTGGGAAATTTAAGTTTTCATATGGAATGTTTAGTAAACATCATTGTCCCTGCCATAATTGGAATAATTGTCATTTTCTGATTAATTGAAATCCTTCATATTTTATGGATACTACATGTATAATATTGTATGGATATATTATATTGTACGTCTACCATATAGATAACATTTTCTACAAATCCTTTGCTTCTGTTTTAGCATCATTCATGGCATCATTTACCATACGTCATTTATCACCCATGTTTTCACTTTTATGTAGTAAAGTCAGTCAATCTTTCCCTTTAGAGCTTTAGGATTTATTTTATATTTACATTTTGTGGAAGGTTTAGTCCATCCCCAAGATTATAAAAATATTCTCCTACATTTTCTCATTATTTTATATATTTTTGCGTTTTAGACCTCAAATCCATCTGGAATTTATTTTTATATGTGGTATAAAGTAGAAATCTAAACTTAGATTATTTATATATTTTTATAGATATTATATTGGAGAAGGCAATGGAACCCCTCATTTTCTGATTAATTGAAATCCTTCATATTTTATGGATACTACATGTATAATATTGTATGGATATATTATATTGTACGTCTACCATATAGATAACATTTTCTACAAATCCTTTGCTTCTGTTTTAGCATCATTCATGGCATCATTTACCATACGTCATTTATCACCCATGTTTTCACTTTTATGTAGTAAAGTCAGTCAATCTTTCCCTTTAGAGCTTTAGGATTTATTTTATATTTACATTTTGTGGAAGGTTTAGTCCATCCCCAAGATTATAAAAATATTCTCCTACATTTTCTCATTATTTTATATATTTTTGCGTTTTAGACCTCAAATCCATCTGGAATTTATTTTTATATGTGGTATAAAGTAGAAATCTAAACTTAGATTATTTATATATTTTTATAGATATTATATTGGAGAAGGCAATGGAACCCCACTCCAGTACTCTTGCCTGGAAAATCCATGGACAGAGGAGCCTGGTGGGCTTCAATCCATGGGGTCGCTAAGAGTCAGACGTGACTGAGTGACTTCACTTTCACTTTTCACTTTCATGCATTGGAGAAGGAAATGGCAGCCCACTCCAGTGTTCTTGCCTGGAGAATCCCAAGGAAGGGGAGCCTGGTGGGCTGCCGTCTATGGGGTTGCACAGAGTCGGACATGACTGAAGCAACTTAGCAGCAGCAGCATAGACATTATATAGCTATAAATTTCAATCAATTATATATTCAGTTCTTCCAATTGAATATTGCCCACAATTTTCTTTTTTGCCAGATTCAAGAAGGCTAAATGTCTTTTTATGTAGGTCTGTTTCTGAATTCTACTCTGTTCCATCAGTTCTGTTGCATATTCCTATACCAATACTTGGAGAAGGGAATGGCAACCCACTCCAGTATTCTTGCCTGGAGAATTCCATGGACAGAGGAGCCTGGTGGGCTGCTGTCCATGGGGCCGCACAGAGTCGGACACAAGTGAAGCGACTTAGCAGCAATAGCAGCAGCATACCAATACCATGCCATTTTAATTAACAGGGTTTTACTGTATGTTTTTCTGACTGGAAAGAGAAATTCACCCTAACTGTTTGCTTTGTTTTTCAAAATTATTTTTTACTTTTGTACATTTTCTCTCTTTGATGAGCTTTAAAATAGTTTTGACCTATTCTATAAAGATTCCTATTTGAATTTTATGAGTGTATTGAATATAAGTAATGATTTGGGGAACATTTTTACCATATTATCTGCCCGTCCAGCAATATGATCACCCTCTATTACCTACTACTTATGGGGTTTTGCTGTTAGCTTTCTTTTGAGAGTTATCACTCCTAGTGAGACTTTTTCTACAGCAAATTATAAACAGAATACCTCTTTACTACTCTTGGGGAAGCCTCTGAACCAGAATATTAGAATTGTAGAGTTTCAGATTGAGGTAGTATGCATTTTGTTAAATAATATAAATGACCATCTTCAGTGGACTGTGGCATCTCTGGGGAGATTACTGATATTAGCTCCTCTGTAGGGTGGCTAAATCTGGCAAACCTACAGTCCTCTGGTGTCCAGATATAGTCTGTTACAGACTTGAACTTGGGGAAAATGAGAACATGGAAGAGAGGAATGTCCTCTGCAAGAAAAAAATATGCCTTAAGTTTATTTTGCCAGGATAAGGAAAGAAAAGATCAGAATGGAATCCTCTTAATTTCCTACTCATGGAGTAGGAAATGGCAACTCACTCCAGCTTTCTTGCCTGGAAAATTCCATGGATATAAGAGACTGGCAGGTACTGTCCATAAGGTCTCAAAGAGTTGGATGTGATTAAGTACATATCTTGAGTTATGTAGAATCAGAAGCTAATGAATTTAATTCTTTCTAAATCACCCTAATGTCAAGATATTTAATAAAGAATTTTCTGTTTAAAAAAAAGAGTGCCTAGCCAATGGTATCTAGGGACAATTAGCATAAGCATCCACTGTTTTTCTGCAGGGCAATCTCTTTGTGTTACCTTCAAGTCTTGATAGAGTTTGCTAATACACAGCCCTAAGTAGTGTGCATAATGAATGGTTCCTTGCTGTCGCTAACCAAAGGTACTACATTATCCCCTGACAATTTCCTTAAATTCTACCCCCACCTTTGAAAATAACCCTTTTTTCAATCTCCTCTCACTTGGAGTGTTCCATCTCTTTCTCTCTTGGACTGACTGGCACAAGGCAAAATATGCTAGAGACAAATATTCACAAAGTGAGAGGTGTTAAGTCCTGAGTGAGGGCAGTGGAGACTGGGAAGGGAGACTAATTTGAGAAGTTCTGAAAAAGTTTTGACCAGATTTAGTGATGGCTGCAGTCCATGGGGTCACAAAGAGTCAGACATGACTGAGTGGCTATCACTCACTCACAGTGATTAATTAAATGGGGGAGGAGAAGGATGGTAATAAGAGGGAGAATTTTAAAGTCTCTTTTCAATTTCCTGACTTTAATGACCCAGTGATTGGCCATACTAGTCATGGAAAAGGGAGCAATTTTGATGTGTGAGTGGCAATCGATACAGCTAGTAGACAGATAGAAATATAAGTCCTATAGTATTTGAAGCATATTGACCCTTAAGTGGGCTTTCCAGGTGGCTCAGCAGGTAAAGAATCTACCTGCCAACCAAGGAGACACAAGAGACATGGTTTCGATCCCTGGGTCCAAAAGATACCCTGGAGAAGGGAATGGCTACCTACTCCAGTATTCTTGCCTGGAGAATTCCATGGCAAGAATACAGACTGCATTCACCTTTTTCTCAAGTACACATGGAACATTCTCCAGATAGATCACATCCTGGGCCATAAATCTAGCCTTAGTAAATTCAAAAAAGTTGAAATCATTTCAAACATCTTTTCTGATCACAGTGCAGTAAGATTAGATGTCAACTACTGGGGAAAAAAAAAACAATTAAAAATACATACATAGGGAGGCTAAACAACACACTTCTGAATAACCAACATGTCATGGAAGAAATCAAAAAGAAAATCAAAATATGCATAAAAACAAATGAAAATGCGACAACCTAAACCCTATGGGATTAAATAAAAGAAGAAGGTTCAGAGCAATACAAGTTTACCTCAAGAAACAAGAGAAAAGTCAAATAAATAACCTGTTTACACCTAAAGCAACTAGAAAAAGAAGAAATGAAGAACCCCAGGGTTAGTAGAAGGAAAGAAATCTTAAAAATTAGGGCAGAAATAAATGCAGAAGAAACAAAAGAGAGCACAGCAAAAATCACCAAATCTAAAACCTGGTTCTTTGAGAAGATAAATAAAACTGACAAACCATTAGCTAAACTCGTCAAGAAACAAAGGGAGAAATTTCAAATCAACAAAATTAGAAATGAAAATGGAGAAATCACAACAGACAACACATAAATACAAAGGATCATAAGAGACTACCATCAGCAACTATATGCCAATAAAATCGACAACTTGGAAGACATGGACAAATTCTTAGAAAAGTATAACTTTCCAAAACTGAACCAGGAAGAAATAGAAAATCTCAACAGACCCATCACAAGTACAGAAATCAAAACTGTAATCAGAAATAATCCAATAAACAAAAGCCCAAGACCAGATGGCTTCACAGCTGAATTCTACCAAAAATTTAGAGAAGAGCTAACACCTATCCTACTCAAACTCTTCCAGAAAATTGCAGAGGAAGGTAAACTTCCAAACTCATTCTATGAGGCCACCATCACCCTAATACCAAAACCAAAGATGACACACAAAAAGAAAACTACAGGCCAATATCACTGATGAACACAGATGCAAAAATCCTTAACAAAATTCTAGCAAACATAATTCAACAGCATATTAAAAAGATCATACATCAGGATCAACTGAGCTTTATCCCAGGGATGCAAGGATTCTTCAATATTTGCAAATCCTGATCTGCTTGGGGGTCTGTCTGCTGGCCCAGGGCCAGTTTTCTCCTAAATACACCCACTTGGACTGGGGATGAGGTGGGGTTGGGATGTCTTTCATTTTTTGAATTATGATAAGATGTAAGGGCTTTTAGGAGAAGGCAATGGCACCCCACTCCAGTACACTTGCCTGGCAAATCCCATGGACAGAGGAGCCTGGTAGGCTGCAGTCCATGGGGTCGCTGGGAGTTGGACACGATTGAGCGACTTCACTTTGACTTTTCACTTTCATGCATTGGAGAAGGAAATGGCAACCCACTCCAATGTTCTTGCCTGGAGAATCCCAGGGACGGGGGAGCCTGGTGGGCTGCCATCTCTGGGGTCGCTGAGAGTCGGACACGACTGAAGCAACTTAGCAGCAGCAGCAGCGGCAATGTAATTCACCACATTAACAAATTGAAAAATAAAAGCCATATGATTATCTCAATAGATGCAGAGAAAGCATTTGACAAAATTCAACATCCATTTATGATTTAAAAAAACCGTCCAGAATGCAGGCATAGAAGAAACATCCCTCAACATAATAAAAGCCATATATGATAAACCCAAAGAAAACATTATCCACAATTAGAATCCAACAACACATTAAAAAGATCATACACCATGACCAAGTGGGCTTTATCCCAGGGATGCAAGGATTCTTCAATATCCGCAAATCAATCAATGTAATTCACCACATTAACAAATTGAAAAATAAAAGCCATATGATTATCTCAATAGATGCAGAGAAAGCATTTGACAAAATTCAACATCCATTTATGATTTAAAAAAACCGTCCAGAATGCAGGCATAGAAGAAACATCCCTCAACATAATAAAAGCCATATATGATAAACCCACAGAAAACATTATCCACAATGGTGAATAACTGAAAGCATTTCCCCTAAAGTCAGGAACAAGACAAGGATGCCCACTCTCATCACTACTATTCACATAGTTTTGGAAGTTTTAGCTACAGCAATCAGAGAAGAAAAAGAAATAAAAGAATCCAGATTGGAAAAGAGGAAGTAAAACTCTCACTGTTTGCAGATGACATGATCCTCTACATAGAAAACCCTAAAGATACCACCAGAAAATTACTAGAGCTAATCAATGAATATAGTAAAGTTGCAGGATATAAAATTAACACACAAAAATCCCTTGCATTCTTATACAATAACAATAAGAAAACAGAGAAATTAAGGAAACAATTCCATTCACCATTGCAATGAAAAGAATGAAATACTTAAGAATAAATCTACCTACCTAAAGAAATGAAAGACCTATATATAGAAAACTATAAAACACTGATGAAAGAAATCAAAGATGACACAAATAGATGGAAAAATATACCATGCTCATGGATCAAAAGAATCAATACAGTGAAAATGAGTATACTATCCAAAGAAATCTATAGATTCAATGCAATCCCTATCAAGCTACCAACAGTATTTTTTCAGAGAACTAGAACAAATAATTTCACAATTTGCACGGAAATACAAAAAAGCTTGAATAGCCAAAGTAATCTTGAGAAAGAAGAATGGAACTGAAGGAATCAACCTGCCCGACTTCAGGCTATACTACAAGCTACAGTCATCAAGACAGATGGTACTGGCACAAAAACAGAAACAGATCAATGGAACAAAACAGAAAGCCCAGAGATAAATCCATGCACCTATGGATATCTTATCTTTGACAAAGGAGGCAAGAATATACAATGGAGAAAAGACAATCTCTTTAACAAGTGGTGCTGGGAAAACTGGTCAACCACTCATAAAAGAATGAAACTAGAACACTTTCTAATGCCATACACAAAAAAAAAACTCAAAATAGATTAAAGATCTAAATATAAGACCAGAAACTATAAAACTCCTAGAGAAGAACATAGGTAAAACATTCTCTGATATAAATCATAGCAGGATCCCCTATGACCCACCTCTCAGAGTAATGGAAATAAAAGCAAAAATAAACAAATGGAACCTAATTAAACTTAAAAGCTTTTGCACAATGAAGGAAATTATAAGCAAGGTGAAAAGACAATATTCAGAATGGGAGAAAATAATAGCAAATGAAGCAACTGACAAAGAATTAATCTCAAAAATATTCAAGCAACTCCTGCAGCTCAATTCCAGAAAAATAAACCACCCAAACAAAAAATGGACCAAATAACTAGATAGATAGACATTTCTCCAAAGAAAACATACAGATGGCTAAAAAACACATGAAAAGATGTTCAACGTCACTCATTATCAGAGAAATGCAAATCAGAACCACAATGAGGTACCATCTCATGCCAGTCAGAATGGCTGCTATCAAAAGATCTACAAACAATAAATGCTGGAGAGGGTGCAGAGAAAAAGGAGCCCTCTTACACTGTTGGTGGGAATGCAAACTAATACAGCCACTGTGGAGAACAGTTGTGGAGATTCCTTAAAAAACTGGAAATCGAACTGCCATACAACCCAGCAATCCCACTGCTGGGCATACACACTGAGGAAACCAGAATTTCCCAATGTTCATCACAGCACTGTTTTCAGTAGCCAGGACATGGAAGCAACCTAGATGTCCAGCGGCAGACGAATGGATAAGTAAGTTGTGGTACATATACACAATGAAGTATTACTCAGCATTAAAAACAATACATTTGAATCAGTTCTAATGAGGTGGATGAAACTGGAGCCGATTATACAGAGTGAAGTAAGCCAGAAAGAAAAACACCAATACAGTATACTAACACATATATATGGAATTTAGAAAGATGGTAATGATAACCCTGCATGCGAGACAGCAAAAGAGACACAGATGTATAGAACGGACTTTTGGACTCTGAGGGAGAGGGAGAGGGTGGGATGATTTGGGAGAATGGCACTGAAACATGTATACTATCTTGTAAGAAATGAATCACCAGTCTATGTTTGATACAGGATACAGGATGCTTGGGGCTGGTGCACGGGAATGATCCAGAGAGATGATATGGGGTGGGAGGTGGGAGGGGGGTTCAGGATTGGGAACTCATGTACACCCATGGCAGATTCATGTCAATGTATGGCAAAGCCAATACAGTATTGTAAAGTAAAATAAAGTGGAAAAAAAAATCTGGATTAAGAAGCTGAAGCAACAAAATGTTTAAGGAAGGCAAACAAAAAGCAATTGAAAATGAGGCTCAAAAAGGTTAACTCTTACAAAACCTCATACAGCTTTTAAGAGGCAGAGCCAGTATTCAAATCCATTCAGTCTGACTCCAGATCTTGTTCTTATTCCCTTATTCCCTTCCCTGTAACACTAACCTGCACCTAGATACAATCATCCATGCAGAGAACCTCAGAGATGTCAGAGGCCATCCCCTTTCCTTCCAGCCAAAATGCTGACATGCACAGTAGAACAGGTATGAACAGAGAACACATAGAGGATATCAGCACACACATGTACATAGCATACATACACGTGCCCAGAAACACTTCCACCCCTCCAACACCACGGTCCTATTTCCCTTCCCAGGTGTAGAGACTATACCTCCAGAGCTCAGATTCCCCAGTCTCCTGGGCACAGAGCTCAGTGAGGGCATTAGGACTGTTCTCCTCTCCTGGGAAGTCTGCAGGGATGATCCCCCAAGGGTTCTGGCTTGTGAGGGTTGTGGGGGAGGACACACTCTGGGTCTCCCTTCTATCAACACTTCCCACTGTAGGCGGAGAGAAGAATCAGTGCAGTTCTGAATGTAGATCTCACTTGCCTCCTTCCTCAGAGGTTCAGAGCCTGAGCATGACCTGCTGGCAGGATCCCAGGCCTGATCAGGACCCTGAGTCTCCTCTGTCAGGTCCACAGGTAGGCAGCATGATGGACCTTTAAGAAGAGAGGCGAGGGGTTAACATCTTCATGTGACCTTTTCCTAATCCTTTCTTCTCTCCTTCACCTCAAAAGCCAGTAAACACTGCCTCTTCCCTTTATTCCCTCTCTCTGCTTTTCATCGGAGAGAGAAGGCAATGGCACCCGACTCCAGCACTCTTGCCTGGAAAATCCATGGATGGAGGAGCCTGGTGGGCTGCAGTCCATGGGGTCACTAAGAGTCGGACACGACTGAGCGACTTCACTTTTACTTTTCACTTTCATGCATTGGATAAGGAAATGGCAACCCACTCTAGTGTTCTTGTCTGGAGAATCCCAGGGATAGGGGAGCCTCATGGGCTGCCATCTATAGGGTCACACAGAGTCAGACACGACTGAAGCAAAAAAGCAGCTGCTTTTCATCACATATCACACATTTTTGGAGAAGCTTCTCTGTGTAAAGTGCTGGCCCCTGTCTTTAGGGCACAAAACGGAGTCAGCAGGAGAACAAGTGAACAAGACAGTTAAGATAATGCAGTGCTAAGAGGATACATCCTGAATACAGCTTCTCGACCACCTAGCTGTGTGGCCTTGACCAGGTCACTTCGGTTCCCTCTGCCTCACTTTCAGTACCTGTAAAATGAGATGCTGTAACGACTAAATGTCTTAATATGTGTGAAGTGCTTAGAGCAGTGTCTGGCACGTATAAGTGAAATCGCTCAGTCGTGTCCGACTCTTTGCGACCCCATGGACAGAGAAGTCCATGGGATTCTCCAGGCAAGAGTACTGGAGTGGATTGCCATTTCCTTCTACAGGGGATCTTCCCAACCCAGGGATTGAACCTGGGTCCCCGCATTGTAGACAGACGCTTTACCGTCTGAGCCACCTGGGAAGTCCCTGGCATGTATAAGCACTATGGAATTGTTAGCTATTATATGACCGTGATGAAGAATGTACAAGGAAGGGAGCTGCTGTGACGTGGGGGTCTAGATGGAGGCATCTAGGGGAGGCATGGCCAGCTCAGTGGAGGAACAAGAGATCTGTTTTCAGAAGTCCCACTTTAAGCACCTCTGGTGGATCAGTGTCTTGAGACAGAGGGAAGACAATAATACAGAAAGGAATCCAACAGGCATATTTGAAAAGTCCACCTGTCTTGGCATCTAGATGGAACAGCTGGGAAGGGCTAGGTAAAGCTTTAATCTGCTATAGGAGTGAAAACTAGGCAGAAAGGAGAGAGTTCAGAAAGTTGAGGAAGGAAAGACCATCCTGGAAAGCACCCTGCAGACTCTTTTGTAGGTTATATCACTTCAGGAGACTATACACGTATGTGTCTTACTGCTGTTAGAGGGAACAGCACCGGGGGGGTCCAGGAGAAATTTTAAGATCAGGTCCTAATGGTGAGGAAGCAGAAAATCAATTTGCACTCAGAATCTGCCAGAGCTGCGGTCCAACTATTCCTCTCCAAAGAGAAGGGAGAGAGCTGAGCATAAATATTTATGGAATGAGAGGTAGAAATGGGTGCAGGAAGCAGGGAAAATGACAGGATCCCAACGTGTGAGAGACAAGGATGGAGGAGGAGGAGCAGGTGAGCAAAGATGCTGAAGGCAGTTTTCAGGAAGAAGGACTGCTGCCTACAAAGGACTGACCACTGTCACTCTCTACCATAGGATGACGGTTTGGGGAAGAAATCTGATAAAGTAGTTTAAAACATGCAATTTGAAATCAAACATACCTAGATTTAAGTGTCAGATATACTAGCTTTGTGACCCTCTGGACTTCAGTCTCTCGATCTATAAAAAAAATGATGATAATGCTACTAACATCACAGTGCTATTGTGTGGATTACATGAGACAAGTGCTAAGCACAGAATTGTTCAGTAAACGTCCAGCAATTTTCTTCAGTTTAGTCACTTTCCAGCTGTCCTTGCCTACTCATGGGAGTTGGTACATAAATATTGGGTAATTTTGCACCAGTGCATTGCCTGGTGGCTCAGACACAACTTAGCGATTAAACCATCACCACCATTGCCTGGTGGCTCAGACTGTAAAGACTTTGCCTGCAATGTGGGAGATTCGGGTTCGAATCCGGGGTCAGGAAGATTCCCTGAAGAAGGGAATGGCTATTCACTCCAGTATTCTCGCTTGGAGAATTCCATGGGCAGAGGAGACTGGCAGGCTACAATCCATGGGGTTGCAGAGAATGGGACACGACTGTGAGTAATGCTTATTATCTACCAAACACGTTTATTTCCTATTTGAGAAGCGCATTTTGTGTTCCCAGTTCCTATTCCCTGGTCAGGTGGGCTGGTGCTGAAGAAACTGACCTCACATAAGTGGTCAGGAATCAAAGAAAGGAAAATCAATCTGAGACGACAACTGTCCACAAAGTAAAAAATTCCAGTGGAGAAAGTAGAGCACTAAAGAAATAGTCTTTATTTTCCAATTATCAAGGAAGGGAGCAAACCTTTCAAGTATGGATAGTGTGATATATAAGGCTTGCAAAAGTTCTGTCCCTCCTGGTCCTTTCCAGTCACAAACTGATGACAACCCCTGTTATTTAAATATCATTTTTCTAGCTTATTGTATGAGCAATGAAAGTAAACACCTGTGGGTGGCTCAGTGGTAAAGAATCCACCTGCCAATGCAGGCAATACAGGAGATATATGTTCGATCCCTGGGTCAGAACGATCTCCTGGAGGAGGGCATGGCAACCCACTCCAGTATTCTTGCCTAGGAAATCCCTTGGACAGAGGAGCCTGGCAGGCTCCAGCCCATGGGGTCACCAAGAGTCAGACATGACGTAACGACAGAGCACACACAGCCCATACAGAAAGCTTTACCACTCACTCACTCAACTATCTTTTTTTTACCAGTAATACCAATAAAAAAAAAAATACCAGTGAAAATTTACCAATAAAAATGGTTTATTACTAACCACAATCAATTCCATTTATATAGTACTTTACCATATAAAATCTGTTAGCATAAATTATCTTACATAACAGGAAGACGGTGAATACATGTAGGGAATTAATAATGAACTTAAACATAATCCAATCAAATCATAGAACTATGCTTTTGAAAGAAATGAAAAGTGCTTTCATCTTTACTCTTAAATTGACTGTGAATCAAAACCCCATGTTTCTTCATAATCATTGGAAAACCTTGATAAGGCAGCATCCTACCTCTACCTCATGTGGGTTATGCCATACCAACACCATGGGAAAGAGGCTAAATATTTCGGAAGGGGCACAGGCAGTTCATTTCTGAATTCTAACACGCTCAGTCTCTTTTTTCCCTGTCTTATCTTTTATTTTCTTTATTATTATTTTCTATTGGAGGATAATTGCTTTACAATGTTGTGCTGGTCTCTGCCGAGCACTAACTCAAATCAGTCATAATTTTATATATATATATATATCTCCATAATTATATATCCCTAATTATATATATATCCCTTCCTCTTAAGCTTCCTTCCTCACCCTGCCCCGCCACCATTCCATCCCTCTAGGTCATCACAGAGCACTGCTATATGTTATATAGCAGCTTCCTGCTAGTTATTTATTTTACACATTATAGTGTATACATGTCAATGCTACTTTCTCAACTTGTCCTAGCCTCTCCTTCCCCCACTGTGCTTATAAGTCCATTCTCTACTTCTGCGTTTCCATTCCTTCTCTGTAAATAGGTTCAAAACAGAGCCTCAGAATACCATTGGTAACACAGGTTTACCTCCTTTATGTGGTGGCAGCAAGCAGGTATTGCAAAGAAGTGGAATTGTCTTTTACCCATGACACTCAACCAACTGCAGTCAAAAATCACTGAATTCATTTCAGTTCTACCTTAGAAAAGTATTTAGGGACAGTCAATAGGGCAGGGTCCTATGTGTATTAAGTCAACAAACCTTCCAAGCTCGTAATGCTGGGTTTTATTTTTGTTTTACAGCTTTATTGATTGTATAATTGATATATAAAATCTACACATATTTAATGTATACAATTTGATAATTCTCAGTATATGCATATGTCTAATGTTATTTGAGTCTCCAAATGACAGGAGTAAGTGGGTAGAAAATGGAAAAACCCCATTGTATTGGTGGGTGCACTGAGGGGAAAGGACCTGCCCAAAACATGAGGAAATAGACCAAGCATCAGTTTAAACTAAATGGGAAGGGGATTAACTACCGCCCTGAAAAATGTTACATAGATTTGAAGAATCCAGGTGCAGGACCAAGGCAGGTCAAAGTCTTAGACTGAGATAAAAAGTCTTAGACTGAGATAAAAGACACAATGAAAGACATGGGGGAAGAATCTGGAGTCAAATTAATACATTGCCCAAGAGTGAGCCTCAGATTAGGACTATATACTAAAATTTTCTGTGCTCATACTCTCCAACTCAGCATTGCATCTCTTAGAATGTATTCTGTATCATACAAACTCTCTCATGAGTGCAAAATATTTATAGAAAAGGAGCCATTGTAACACTGTCTTTGGAGGAGAAAAACTATTATGAATAATATGACCCCATTTCTGAATATGTGTGTATAGATAACTGTGTGTATAAGGTAACTGGAAAATATGCACATATCTCTAGCTTGCCGGGAAGTGGAATTTTAGGGAACATTCATCTTTAATTATAAAATTAATAAAAGAAACATGTGTCCCTTATTATTTAATGTGAATACACAATATAAGGTGAAACATGGAAGGAACTCCACATTTCATCCCTTCATTCTCACTTCAGGAGGCAACTACAATACATAACCACACACACCACAACAAACACAACATATAAAGGAGATACATTTCTTTATAAAAATAAGATTACTCTGTCTCCATTGTTCTGTATATTGCTTTTGTCACTTAACAAATTATCACAGACAGCAGTGTAACAGTGATAACACAGCTTAGCAATGAGTAGCTCCTGCCAACTGCCAGGGACTGCCTGAATTCAAATCTCAGGTCTACCACTTACTAACTATGGGGCCTGGTAAGTTAATTGACTTTGCTAAACTGTATTTTAATCTGTAAAGTGGGAATAATGGTACATATCTCTCAAGATTTGGAGATATTAAAATGATAAGAGCCAAAGTACCTAGCATGTAGCGTATATTGAGTGTTAATAAATGTTGGCTAGCATCAGTCATCTACATTCTTTAGAGACTGTGTGATAGTAAGTAATGCAAATTCACTATAATTATTATAATAATTCAACTATCTATGAATATTTAGGTTGGGTTATCATTGTGTTTTGTTTGTTTTATCACACTGTTTTATCTGGTATTATAAGCAATATTACAATAAAAATATGTGTACATATCCTTGCGCTACACATATGACTATTTTAAAAGGATAGCTTAAGTGGATTATGGATAATGAGATGCAGGTTTTTAAATCTGATGGAGACTACCAAAAGGTTTATACTGATAACTGTCTCACCATCAGGTATGTGGAGGTCTTTTTCCCTTTGGATATTGTTCAAACAATTTTATGGATATTCTGATAAGTGATAATTGTACTTAAGTCTAATTTCTATTTATGATTACCAATAAGGTTGAACATCTTACATGTTTTCTTTGGTAAATGTGTTGTAGATATTTCCTTTGAGTCAATAGTTTATATTTTAGCCATTCTTGTGGCCTCTTTGGGGATAATGTTCATATTTTTGAGTATGGTATTTTGTCATTCTTGCTTCTACAACTTTTTTCTTGCCCGGAATGGCATCCCCATCCTAAGACCATAAAAATGTGCTCCTTTATTTTTTCCTAATTAATCTATTTTATGGTTTTTATTTTTAATGTTTAGATAATTAATTCATATGGGTTTGTGCAGGTGAGAGAGAAATCCAGCATCATTTTTACCAAATGTTTAGCCAATTATCATAAATGTCCCTTGATAGTCCATCCTTTCTCCATTACTATGAAATGAATCCTTATTATATATTAAGTTCCATATAGATCAGATCTATGTATATGTGTAAATACAGGCATACAGACTTCTTTGTTGGTCCATTGACTTTTTATATCTATATATACCATTACCTTATTGTTTTTCATTTCTATGTCCTTTGATTTTCAGGTAAGAAAATTCACTGTCATTATCCTAATATTTTCAAAATTATCTTTTCTTAGCCATTTACACATCTAGATGACTTTTAGAATGACCTTCTGAATTCCATGAAAAACTCCTCTTCATATTGAGATTGGTATGTATATACTATTGATACTGTGTATAAAATAAATAACTAATGAGAGCATACTGGAAAGCACAGGGAACTCTACTCAATGCTTGTGGTGACCTAAATGGGAAGGAAATCCAAAAAAGAGGAAATAAATGTATATAGACAGCTGATTCACCTTGCTGTACAGCAGAAGTTAACACAACATCGTACAACAACTATACTCCAATAAAAATTGATTTTAAAAGATAAATATAAATCCTCTTGGGGTGTTGTTATTATAGGTGCATTGAATCATTAATTTGACATTTTTTTCAGATTTATTGAGATATAATTAGCATGCAACTTTGCATAAATTTAAGATGTGCAATGTGATGTTTAATACACTGATATAGGGCAAAATGATTGCCACACTGGGGTTAGTTAACACCTTGATCAACTCACACAACTACCTTTGTGTGTGTGTGTGGTGGGAAGATCTAAGATCTACTCTCTTAAGAAGAATGATGATCACCAGGGATGGGAGTTGGAAGAATGGGGAAAATGTTGTTTAAGAGTACAAAATTTGCAATCATTATTAGAACAATAAGTGCAGGAGATCTAATACACAGCCTAGCAATTACAGACAATAATTCTAAATTATACGTGTACCTCAAAAGTAGCTAAGAGACTAGATCTTAATTACATCCACCACACAAAAAGAAATGATAATTATGTGTGGTGATAGAGGTGTTAGCTAATGATATGTTGGTTCAGTTCAGTTCAGTCGCTCAGTCGTGTCCGACTCTTTGCGACCCCATAAATGCAGCATGCCAGGCCTCCCTGTCCATCACCAACTCTCGGAGTTCACTCAGACTCACGTCCATCGAGTCAGTGATGCCATCCAGCCATCTCATCCTCGGTCGTCCCCTTCTCCTCCTGCCCCCAATCCCTCCCAGCATCAGAGTTTTTTCCAGTGAGTCAATTCTTTGCATGAGGTGGCCAAAGTACATATACTGGTAAACAATTTTTTAAAAAGATTAAAGGAGCTAGATTATAATCTGAAAAAAATGTATCAAATCAACAAATTGTACACCTTAATTTACACAAAGTTATATGTCAATTTTAATCTCAGTTTGAGCAATGTAGCAAAATAGTAGTAGCCAGAGGCCATCTGTGCCTTCTCTTCCATGATATTGGTGGGAATGGGACTCATATTCAAAGTTTTATATTCCTGCAGTAATTGAATGTTTAGTATGAGAACTTCAAAATATTCAATTGGAAACAAATATTTATTTAAAGGAATAAACTAAGTGACATAAGCTAATCCTTGGGTAGAACAGTTGACCCTTGAATAATACAAAAATAAAGGACACTGACCCTTCCTGCAGTCAAAAATGCACATATAACTGCACAGCACGCCATATCCATGGGTTCTACTTTCAAGGATTCAACCAACCAATAGATCATGTGGTGCTGTACTACATATTTATTGAAAAATCTACAGATAAGTGGATCTGCACAATCCAAGCCCATGTTGTTCAGTGGTCAACTGTACTCCTATTTTGAATGGCATCCCTGACCTTTAGTGCAGGAGACCCAGGTTCGATCCCTGGATTGGGAAGATCTCCTGGAGGAGGAAATGGCAACTCACTCCAGTATACTTGCCTGTAAAATTCCATGGACAGAGGATCCTGGTGGGCTACAGTCCATGGGGTCGCAAACAGTTGGACACAACTGAGTAACTAACACATCTGAAAGAAAAACTTAGATTTTAAGTGTCCAGATCACTGTAATAAAACAGAAGTGCTTAAATAAATATTAAGCAGGCTCTTCTCTGAAGCCACACATTCTCATTTGAGCTCTGTGGATAATGGGGTAAATGGAGTAAATCTGATTCACACTTCTGTACCACCCCCACCTCTGCACATATGAGTAGGAAAGGACCTGAATGAGAGGACATCCAGGATGGAAGCCTCTTTTATGAAAGCATCAGGGACCCAGCAGTTTCTTCCCCTATTTTACAAGAAGAAAGGGAGAGGCATTAGGGAGTTGGTCAAGAAAGAACCTAGGAAGAATCTTTAAAAAGAGAACTGAGTCTAAAAGACTGTTCTAAATATCTGTGTCTCTTTTGCTGTCTCGCATACAGGGTTATCGTTACCATCTTTCTAAATTCCATATATATATGTGTTAGTATACTGTATTGGTGTTTTTCTTTCTGGCTTACTTCCCTCTGTATAATAGGTTCCAGTTTCATCCACCTCATTAGAACTGATTCAAATGTATTCTTTTTAATGGCTGAGTAATACTCCATTGTGTATATGTACCACAGCTTTCTTATCCATTCATCTGCTGATGGACATCTAGGATGAGGGAGAGGGTGGGATGATTTGGGAGAATGGCACTGAAACATGTATAATATCATATATGAAACAAATCGCCAGTCCAGGTTCGATTCATGATACTGGATGCTTGGGGCTGGTGCACTGAAACAACGCAGAGGGATGGTACAAGGAGGGAGAAGGGAGGGGGTTCAGGATGGGGAACACGTGTATACCTGTGGTGGATACATGTTGAGGTATGGCAAAACCAATACAATATTGTAAAGTAATTGACCTCCAATTAAAATAAATAAATTTATTTTTTTTTTTTAAAGAGAGAGAACTGAGAAGAACTCAGACAGATTAGGCTATATAGAACTCCCTAGAAACACATGGGAAACTTTTAGTTCTCATTTATGAAGCAGCTTAAAATTATTTAACTTCCCCCGTGTTGAGTTATAACTCCTTGTTTCCATAGTTTCTTGAAGAAAATAGTCTAACAAAATGTGGTAGACTTCTTTTTTATTTTTTTTTTTGAATAGGCTGGAATTAGGAAAGAAGCCATCCTCAAATTGCCCTTCGCATCTCTCCCACACCACCTTCAAACTCTGACCAGGGGTCAAGGACATGGAGATGAAGAACTACAGCAGCAGCACTGCAGACTTTATCCTCCTGGGCATCTCTTCCAACCCCCAGATGCAGAAACCCCTCTTTGCTGTCTTCTTCATCATGTACCTGATCACCCTGGTGGGGAATGGACTCATCATCCTGGCCATCCACTCTGACTCCCGGCTCCACACCCCTATGTACTTTTTCCTCAGCAACCTGTCCTTCATGGATATCTGCTTCACAACAGTCATTGTCCCCAAAATGCTGGTGAACTTACTCTCAGAGACGAAGTCTATCTCCTATGTGGGGTGCCTGGTCCAGATGTACTTCTTCATGGCTTTTGCAAATACTGACAGCTACCTGCTGGCCTCAATGGCCATAGACCGGCTGGTAGCCATCTGCAACCCCTTCCATTACGATATGGTCATGAGCCCATGGCGTTGCCTCCTCCTGTTGCTGGGTTCATGCACCATCTCTCACCTGCACTCCATGCTGCGTGTGCTACTCATGTCCCGCCTGTCTTTCTGTGCCTCCCATGTCATCAAGCACTTCTTTTGTGATACCCAGCCTGTGCTCAAGCTCTCCTGCTCTGACACTTCATCCAGCCAGATGGTGGTCATGACTGAGACCCTGGCTGTCATTGCCACCCCTTTCCTGTGCATTCTCTTCTCCTACCTGAGAATCATCGTCACTGTGCTCAAAATCCCCTCTGCGGCTGGGAAGTGGAAGGCCTTCTCCACCTGTGGCTCCCACCTCACTGTGGTGGTCTTCTTCTATGGGAGTGTCATCTATGTCTACTTTAGGCCACTGTCCATGTACTCAGTGGTGAAGGACCGGGTAGCCACAGTTATGTACACAATAGTGACACCCATGTTGAACCCTTTCATCTACAGCTTGAGAAACAAAGATATGAAGAGGGGTCTGAGGAAATTAAGGGACAGAATTCACTCATAGAAAAACACAAGAGTGAATGTCATCATTGGGAGATGACCTAAGAGATGATCAGGTTATCCTTCCTGTATATCCATTATTCACATGGTACCCAAAGAGGTGCTGTTGAATCACAGTAAGAGCACTGATCTGGAAGTCAGATCATTCAGCCTCTATCAATGACTTTGAACAAATATACATTAAATCCCTGACCAAGTATTGCTAGAAATCCAGATTTAGGAAAACAGTTTCTGCCACCCATATGGTAGAATAATAAAACTACCCCAAAAGAACTCTTTCATGTGCTTCACACTGGCTGCTGCTGCTGCTGCTGCTAAGTCGCCTCAGTCGTGTCCGACTCTGTGCGACCCCATAGATGGCAGCCCACCAGGCTCCCCCCGTTCCTGGGATTCCCCAGGCAAGAGTACGGGAGTGGGTTTCCATTTCCTTCTCCAATGCATGAAAGTGAAAAGTGAAAATGAAATTGCTCACTCATGTCCAACTCTTAGCGACCCCATGGACTGCAGCCTACCAGGCTCCTCCATCCATGGGATTTTCCAGACAAGAGTACTGGAGTGGGGTGCCATTGCCTTCTCCAGTGCTCAAGAAATCACGAAGTCCTGTTATTTTTAAAATATGAAATAACATGAGTTTGATATAAAATAGGGAAATATTTCTTGGAACAATGACCTAAGATTGTCCTTAAAGATAATTTGACTTTTGAAAAGAAGATTCAATACACAAGGAGATGAGCAGAGCATTTCAAAGAATGGGAACAATTTTTCTCAGTATGTAAAAATAGACCCAAATGTAAGACCTTATCCATAAAACTTCTAGAGCAAAACATAATAGTCTTTGACATAAATTGTAGTGATATATTTTTAAGATATTTCTCCTAAGACAAAAGAAATAAAGCCAAAAATGTTTTAATGGGACCTAAGTAAACTTAAAAACTTTTGCACAGCAAAAAAAAAAAAAAAAAACCATTGACAAAATGAAAAGATAACCTACTAAACAGGAGGAAACGCTTGGTTGTTATCCAAAATACATAAAATCTCATACAACTCAACATCAAAAAACAACAGTACAATTTAAAAATGGGCATAAAACCTGAACTGACATTTTTCCAAAGATATACAGATGGCCAACAGGAATTTGAAAAGATACTCATCATCTCTAATCATCAGAGATTACAAATCAAAACCACAATGAAATATCCCCTCATACCTGTCAACAGGGTGATTGTCAAAGTCTACAACTAACGGATGTTATCAAGGCTGTAGCGAAAAGGGATCCCAAGTACACTCTTGGTAGGAATGTAAATTCATGCTGCCACTGTGGAAAACAGCATGGAGTTTCCTCAAAAAAATAAAAATAGAAATACCATGCATGTGTACTCAGTCACTTCAGTTGTTTCAGACTCTGTGCAACCCTCTGAACTGTAGCTTGCCAGGCTGCTCTGTCCATGGGATTCTCTGGACAAGAATATTGGAGTCGATTGCCATGCCCTCCTCCAGGGGATCTTCCAGACCCAGGGATCAGACCCATGTCTCCTGCGTCTCCTTCACTGCAGCAGTTTCTTTACCACTGAGCCACTGGGAAAGCGCAGAAATAACATATAATGCAGTAATTCTACTCTTAGGAATAGATCAAAAAAAATAAGAACACTAATTTGAAAAGATGCATGCACCTCCAATGTTCACAGCACACTATTTATAATAGCCATGACAGAAGAAAAAGCTAAGTATTCCTAAAAAGATGAATGGATAAAGAAGATGTGATACACACACACACACACACACACACACAGGTGGCTC
This sequence comes from Aepyceros melampus, assembly GCA_006408695.1. Lineage (NCBI taxonomy): Eukaryota > Metazoa > Chordata > Mammalia > Artiodactyla > Bovidae > Aepyceros > Aepyceros melampus. Next base: position 25,184 of record SJXQ01002777.1, read on the forward strand.
GATGGTAAAGAATCTGCCTTCTGATGCAGGAGATGTAAGAAACACAGGTTCAATCCCTGGGTCAGGAAGATTCCCTGGGGTTCCCTGGAATAGGAAATGGCAACCCACTCCAATTTTCTTGCCTGAAAAATGCCATGGACAGAGGAGCCTGGTGATCTACAGTCCATGGGGACTCAAGAGTTCAACACAACTGAGTGACTGAACACACACACACACACTACATGTATACACAATGGAATACTACTCAGCCACACAAAAAATGAAAATACTGCCATTTGCAACACTGTGGATGGACCCACATGATGGACCTTAGTGACATAAGCCGAGCAAAGAAACAAATATTCTGTTATCACTTCTGTGTGGAACCTAAACATAAAACAAATGAATGAATACTTTAATAAGTACAGAAAGAGACTCAAAGATATAGAAAACAAACTAGTGGTTACCAGTAAACTAAGCCAAGTGGGGAGGGGCAATATAGCAGTAGAGAATCAAGAGATATAAACTACACTGTATATTTAAAAAAAAGAATATATTGTACATCAAAGGGCATTATAGCCATTATTTTTATACAGTAAACTGAGTATAATTTGCAAAAGTATTACAAATTATGAATCACTATGTTGAACACCTGAGACTAAAATAATAGAATAAATAAACTATACTTTAATTAAAAAAAAATAGTGGAAACTAGCCAAGCAGGTAAAAGCAACAAACACTGGGAGGTACTTGAGAGGCCAAGAAAAGCACTCTTGAGCTTGTTCAATTTGAGACTCGGGAGACTAGGATGAGAACACAGAGGTTGCCACTAAGCAGTCAGTCACTCCAACTGCCCCCAGCCATGCACCTGAGGAGACTCAGGATGAAAAAATACAGGATACTGGCCCCAGATAGCTGAGTGCATAGCAAAGGAATGATTTCCTAGAGTCCAGACTTTACATCTTCCAATCTGGTCCCACTTCATGGCAAATAGATGGGGAAACAATGGAAACCATGACAGACTTTATTTTCTTGGGCTCCAAAAATCACTGCAGATGGTGACTGCAGCCATGAAATTAAAAGATGCTCGCTCCTTGGAAGAAAAGCTATAACCAAACTAGACAGCATATTAAAAAGCAGAGACATTACTTCACTGACAAAGGTCCATCTAGTCAAAGCTATCATTTTTCCAGTTGTCACATTGGTTGTGAGAGTTGGACTATAAAGAAAGCTGAGCACTGAAGAATTGATGCTTTTGAACTGTGATGTTAAAGAAGACTCTTGAGAGTCCCCTGGACTGCAGGAGATCCAACCAGTCCATCCTAAAGGAAATCAGTCCTGAATATTTATTGGAAGAACTGATGCTGAAGCTGAAACTCCAATACTTTGGCCACCTGATGGGAAGAACTGACTCACTGGAAAAGACCCTGATGCTGGGAAAGATTAAGATAGGAGGAGAAAGGGATGACAGAGGATGAGATGGTTGGATGGCATCACTGACTCAATGGACATGAGTTTGAGTAAGCTCAGGGGTTGGTGATGGACAGGGAAGCCTGGTGTGCTGCAGTCCATGGGGTTGCAAAGAGTTGGATGCGACTAAGCAATTTAACTGAACTGATACATAGAAAAGTGAGAGTCTGAGAGACTGTGTTCCAGGCTGAAGTCCTCATTTTGGTCTGCCAAATAAAACATAATTCTCAACTTTTAGGCTGTGCTTTTTTTTTTTCTGTCAACACCAGGTAGCAAAATTAATTTTTGGCATTACCTGTGTACAGTAAGTCACATCTCAGTTCAGTTCAGTCATATCTAGCTACCCACAAAAAGATATATTTAGAGAGGTGAAATAAACATCCAGGCAATGGAATATTATTCAGCATTAGAAAGAAATGAGCTGCTAAGCCACGAAAACACGTATGGAGGAGCTTGCAAGTATGTACTAACTGAAAGCAGCCAATCTGAAAAGACTACATTCTATATGACACCTACACTGTATTCCAGAAAAATCAAATCTACAGAGACAGTAAAAAGATCAGTAGTTGCCAAAGGCTGAGGGAAGGAAAGGATTAGATGGAACACAGGAATTTTAAGGCAATAAAACTACTCTGGATGATACTATGATGATGGATACATGTCATTATATTTTTAACACTCATAGAAGGTACATCAAGAAAGAAGCCTAATGTAAGCTATGGACTTTGGGTGATAATGTGTCTATGTAGGTTAATCAGTTATACCAAATGTACTCTGGTGGGGAAGGGTAATCACAGGGGAATCTTTGTCTATATAAGGAGAAGGAAATGGCAACCTACTCCAGTATTCTTGCTGGGAAATCCAATGGATAGAGGAGCCTGGAAGGCTACACTCCATGGGGTTGCAAAAGAGTCGGACACTGTGGTGGATTCATGTTGATGTATGGCAAAACCAATACAATATTGTAAAGTAATTAACCTCCAATTAAAATAAATAAATTTATACTTTTAAAAATCTACTCAAAATGCAAGATTGATCAGTGAATTTTTCAAAAATATCTTAATTTTTAAAATGTAAAAAAAAAAAAGAGTCGGACACAACAGCGACTAGACTGCAACAAATATATATCAGGACAGGTGTAACGGGGACCTCTCTGTACTCTCTGATCAACTTTTCCATGATTCTGTAAATGCTCTGAAGCATAGTCTATTTAAAGGAAAAAAAATTGAAGGAAAAGAAAACAAAATGCATATCTAAAAGTTGTGATTGCTATATAACCTACACTTGAGAAGAGTGTGGATTAAAGAAGTTAAATAACTTTCCCCAGTTCAGCCATATAGTGATTGCTGGAAGTGAAATTCACAACTAAGTAATCTGGCTTAAGATCTTGAAGCAATAAAGTGTTTAAGAAAGACAAACAAAAATCAATCAAAAATGAGTCTCAAAAAGGTTTACTCTGGTGGTCCAGTGATTAAGACTCTACACTTCCACTCAGGAGGCGTGAGTTCAATATCTGGTCAGGTAAACTAAAATACCTCATGCCACAGAGCAGTCAGGAAAAAAAAAAGATTAACTCCTACAAAAGTTCCCACATCTTGTAAGAGACAGAGCCAGTATTCAAATCCATTCAGTCTGACTCCAGAGTGTGCACCTTAATCTCTTTTCTGTAACACTAACCTACACCTAGATACAGCCATCCCTGTAGACATAGAACTTCAGAGATGTCAGAGGCCATCACTTCTCCTTCCACCCAACATTCTGACATGCACATGAGCACAGGTGTACAGAAAGCACATAGAGTGTACCAGCACACACGTGTAAACATAGCACACATACACACACATGAACACACCTCCACCCCTACGGCTCCGTGGCCTACTTCCCTTCCCAGGTGTACAGGCTACACCTCTGGAGCCCAGATGCCCCAATCTCCTGGGCACAGAGCTCAGTGAGGGCATCAGGACTGTTCTCTCCTGGGAAGGCTGCAGAAATGATTCCCAGGGCTCTGGCTTGCAGAGGTAGGTCAAGGGGAACACCCCTGGGTTCCTTTCTATCAACAGTTCTCATTGCAGGTAAAGAAGAATCAGCACACTTCTCGCTGCAGTTAGATCTCACTGCAACCTGCCTCCTTCCTCAGAGATTCAGAGCCTGATCATAACCCCCTGGCAGGACCCCAGGCCTGATCAGGACCCTAAATCTCCTCTGTTGAGTCCACAGGTAGGCAAGCTGAGAGGTCTCTGGGGACAGAGCCTGAGGCTTAACATCTTCATGTGACCTTTTCCTAATCCTCTCTTCTCTCCTTCATTTCAAAAGCCAGGAATCGAGGCCTCTGCTCTACTTTTACATCTCTCTGCTTTTCATCATGTATTACACATCGGTAAAGAATCTACTCTGTGTGAAGCACTGGGCCCTGCCTTTAAGGGCTCAAAATGATGTTGGGGGGAAACAAGTGAACAAAAATCTTAGGATACTGCAGAGTTTAGGAGCACACACTGAATTTGGCTTCCACTATCACCTAGCTATGCAGCCTTCAACAGGTCCCTCTGCCTCACTCTGCCTCACTTTCATTATCTGTAAAATGAGGTGCTATAAAGACTAAATTTCTTAATATATGTGAAGTTCTTAGAGCAGTGTCTGGCATATTTTTTAAACACGATGGAATTGTTAGCTATTTTATGACCATGACAGAGAATGTACGTGAGAAGGGCTGCAATGGAGGTACTAAAGTGGAGACATCCAGGTGAGGCATGGCTGGCTCACTGGAGGAACACAAGATATCTGTTTTCAGAAGTCCCACTTGAAGCACCTCTGATGGATCAGTAAGTTGAGTGAGAGGGAAGACAATTGTACACAAAAAGGATTCCAGCGGGAATATTTGGAAAGTTCACTTGCCTTGGATCTAGAACTGAACAGCTGGGAAGGACTAGGTAAAGTTTTAATCTTCTATGGGAGTGAAAACTAGGCAGAAAGAAAGGGAGTAAACACCTTTTAAGGAGGGATAGTGTGATTTAAAAGGCTTGGAAACATTCCCAGGGCTTCTTCGTCCTTCCCAGTTACTACTGGATGGAAGCCTCATTGTTAAAAATATTATTTTTGTAGGTTATAGTATGAACAGTAAAATTAAACACCTACAGAAAGAATTACCAAACTTTTACCAAAATATATCTTTAATTTTGCAAGTGACACAAAACATCTTATTGCTAATCATAATCACTTTCATTTACAAAGTCCTATGCTAAGTCAGAAATGGCAATCCACTCCAGCACTCCTGCCTGGAAAATCCCATGGAAGGAGGAGCCTGATAGGCTACAGTCCATGGGGTCGCACAGAGTCGGACACGACTGAGCGACTTCAATTTCACTTTCACTTTCACTATCACTATACTAAGTCGCTTCAGTCGTGTCCGACTCTGTGTGACCCCATAGACGGCAGCCCGTCAGGCTCCCTGGTCCCTGGGATTCTCCAGGCAAGAGTACCGGAGTGGGTTGCCATTTCCTTCTCCAATGCATGAAAGTGAAAGGTGAAAGTGAAGTCGCTCAGTCGTGTCCAACTCCTAGCAACCCCATGGAGTGCAGGCTACCAGGTTCCTCCATCCACGGGATTTTCCAGGCAAGAGTACTGAAGTGGGTTGCCATTGCTTTCTCCACAAAGTCCTATACCACATAAAAAATGTCTTAGCATATATTATTTAAGTATTTGGAAGGTAGTCAAATAATTTATGTAATTAATCATAAACTTAAAAGTGAAGATAATCTAACCAAATTGATATAATTGTGCTTTTGAAAAAAAATGGCAAGTGCTTCAATTTTCACTCTTAAATTGGCTGTAAATCAAAAACCCACACTTCTTAATTATCACAAAGACTTGTAAGGCAGCATCCTAGCTCCATCTTCTGTGGGTCATGCTAAACCAACAGCATAGAAAGAGAGGCTAAATATCTGGAAGGGGGCACAGGCAGTCCATGTCTGATTTCTAACATCTCATTCATTGACACTGCATTTTCCCATCAAGAGTCTCAGGATAAGTAACACATGTAAAGATCTGGCATCAGATAACACCAGCTTCTCTCCTCTAAGTGTGCTCTGGGGGCAACAAACAGGTATTGCATGTACGTGGAATTGACTTTTACCCAGGAGACTGCTCATCCAACTGCAGTCAAAGTCACTGAATTCACTTTAAGGCTAAGTCTGAAAAGTTTTCAGGGACTAATACGCAGGATTCTCTTAAGAGTGTAGATTAAGTCTGCAAATCTTCAAGGCTCTGCAAGACTGCTTGCCTCTTTTTTTTTTTTTCTTTTTTTCTTTAATGAGTCTAATTGATGTACAAATCTGACGTATTTAATGAAACAATTTGATGTGATGATGGTACACGGTAATATACAAATGTCAAATGTCACTTGAGTCTCTACGTGACAAGAGCAGGCAGGCAGAAAGTTTAACCATGCCCCACCCTCATCTTTATGATTGGGTACACTGAAGTGGAAGGACCTGCTCAAGGCATGAGGAAACAGTCTTACCAGTTTCAGCTAAATGGGAAGGGGACTCACTACTGCCCTAAGAAATGTCACGTAGATCTGAGGAATCTGGGTTCAGGACCAAGGCAAGTCAGATTAGTCCTTCACCACCAAGGAAAACTGAGGCTAAAAAAAGAGACACACACAGTGAAGGAAAGCAAGAAAGAGACCAGAGTCAAATGAATACTTTGCCCAGGAGTAGGTTGAAGACTAATTGTCTCAGAATGGGAGTACATACTAAAGTTTTGTGTTCACAAGCTCCAACTCAGCTTTCCACCTCTTAGAATATATTCTGTACCATACAAACTCTCTCATGAGAGCAAAATATTTATATTCAAAAATATCTACTGCAACACTGTCCATGGTCATATTATTCAGAATAATATGACCCCATTTCTGGATATAATATGTGTGTGTAGATCCACGCAAGAAAGCAACTTAAAAATATGCACACATCCCTCGTTCTCTGGGAAGTCGAATTTTAGGGAACGTCCACTTTTTAATTATAAAATTAATTAAAGAGACATGTGTCCCTTATATTTAAATGCAAACACATAAAATGAAATATGGAAGGAACTCCACACTCCATACCATCATTCTCACCTCAGGAGGCAACTACACTAGGTAAACACAAATGCCACAACAAAGAAAACATATAAAGGAAGTATATCTCTACAAAAACAGGGTTACTCTGTATCCGCCATTCTGTAAGTTGCTTTTATCACTTAAATATCATACCCAGTAGTGTAACAGTGACAACACAGTTTAGCAATGAATAAATACCTTCCACTTTGTGATCAAACTGCCTGAACTCAAATCTCAGCTCAACCACTTACGAACTAACTATGGGATCTGGTAAGTTGGTAAACTTTGCGAAACTGTAATTTTTTATCCTGTAAAATAGGTATATTAGTTCAGTTCAGTTCAGTCACTCAGTCATGTCCAACTCTTTGCGACCCCATGAATCACAGCATGCCAGGCCTCCCTGTCCATCACCAACTCCCGGAGTTCACTCAAACTCATGTACATGGAGTCAGTGATGCCATCCAGCCATCTCATCCTCGGTCGTCCCCTTCTCCTCCTGCCCCCAATCCCTCCCAGCATCAGAGTCTTTTCCAATGAGTCAAGTCTTTGCATGAGGTGGCCAAAGTATTGGAGTTTCAGCTTCAGCATCAGTCCTTCCAGTGAACCCCCAGGACTGATCTCCTTTAGGATGGACTGGTTGGATCTCCTTGCAGTCCAAGGGACTCTGAAGAGTCTTCTCCAACACTACAATTCAAAAGCATCAATTCTTCGGCACTCAACTTTCTTCACAGTCCAACTCTCACATCCACACATGGCCACTGGAAAAATCATAGCCTTGACTAGATGGATCTTTGTTGGCAAGGTAATATCTCTGATCTTGGACATGCTATCTAGTTGGTCATAACTTTCCTTCCAAGGAGTAAGTTCTTTTAATTTCGTGGCTGCAATCACCATCTGCACTGATTTTGGAGCCCAAAAAAATAAAGTCTGACACTGTTTCCACTGTTTCCCCATCTATTTGCCATGAAGTGATGGGACCAGATGCCATGATCTTTGTTTTCTGAATGTTGAGCTTTAAGCCAACTTTTTCACTCTCCTCTTTCACTTTCAACAAGAGGCTTTTGAGTTCCTCTTCACTTTCTGCCACAAGGGTGGTGTCATCTGCATCTCTGAGGTTATTGATATTTCTCCAAACAATCTTGATTCCAGCTTGTGCTTCCTCCAGCCCAGCGTTTCTCATGATGTACTCTGCATAGAAGTTAAATAAGCAAAGTGACAATATACAGCCTTGATGTACTCCTTTTCCTATTTGGAACCAGTCTGTTGTTCCATGTCCAGTTCTAACTGTTGCTTCCTGACCTGCATATAGGTTTCTCAAGAGGCAGGTTAGGTGGTCTGGTATTCCCATCTCTTTCAGAATTTTCCACAGTTTCTTGTGATCCACACAAAGGCTTTGGCATAGTCAATAAAGCAGAAATAGATGTTTTTCTGGAATTCTCTTGCTTTCTCCATGATCCAGTGGATGTTGGCAATTTGATCTCTGGTTCCTCTGCTTTTTCTAAAACCAGCTTGAACATCTGGAAGTTCACAGTTCACATACTGCTGAAGCCTGGCTTGGAGAATTTTGAGCATTACTTTACTAGCATGTGAGATGAGTGCAATTGTGTGGTAGTTTGAGCATTCTTTGGCATTGCCTTTCTTTGGGATTGGAATGAAAACTAATAGGGCCTATATATTATGATTTGGAGACAATAAAATGATAAAAATAGTCAAAGTACTTCTTACATCTGTGTGTGGTGTATATATATATATTGAGTGATAATAAATGCTGACTAATATTAGTCACTGAATTTCTTTAAAGACTGTGTGTAGATATTTAGGTTGTTTCCTCTGTGGGTTGTTTATTTCTATTGTTTTATTTGGTATTGTAAGCTACTAAAATCAAAAGTTGTTTATAATGCCGATTTTTCCCTTCTAGATCAGGTAGTAAAGAATCCGCCTGCAATTCAAGAGACCTCGCTTCAACTCCTGGGTGGGGATGATACCCTGGGAAAGAGACAGGCTACCCACACCAGTATACTTGGGCTTCTCTTGTGGCTCAGCTGATAAAGAATCTGCCTGCAATGCAGGAGACGGCTCAGCTGATAAAGAATCTGCCTGCAATGCAGGAGACCTGAGTTCAATTCCTGGGTTGGGAAGATCCCCTGGAGAAGGGCAAGGCTACCTACTGCAGTATTCTGGCCTGGAGAATTCCATGGACTGTATAGTCCATGGGGTCGCCAAGAGTCGGACACAACTGAGTGACTTTAACTTTTCAGTTTATTCAGTATTGTAGGCAATGCTAAAATCAAAATGTATGTACATATCTTTGCGCTACACTTAGATGACTATTTTTCATAGATAGGTTTGTATAATATCCTTGACCATTTTTCAAGGATAGGTCTTCTTCCTTTTCTATATTGCTAAAAAACATACATTTACAATAATGGGGAAATTTTCTATCCTCTTCGAAGTTTCTTTCCACTAGTCTAATAATCAAATTGACATAAGACAAATTAATTGGAGAAAATCAAATTTCATTGTCTTTGGGGACTCCACACACATGACAGGGCCAGAGACCTTACAGACATGGGAGGTTAAAAGACAGAAAGGTCCAGTGAAATCTATGTGCCATCTCAAGCTAAAGGCTAAGCTAGGAGCCTGGGGCTCTCAAGCAGAGAAGGTTTATCCAGAAACGATGAGAAGTGCAGATGCTGGGTGGTGGGATGTTTGTCCTACCATCCCGATGGGGCCACTTAGATAGAATTGCTCTTTGGTAATAATTATCTTTCCATTTCAATTCTATGAATGAAGGGAGAAGCAGAAGTTTTTGTTGAGCCCGACGGGTCTCAGTTGCTTTGAAATCAGACTAATCTACAGGCAAAAATGACACATCCCAGGGACGCCTGTTCTGAACCTTTACACAATCTACAGGTATAAATTGCAATTCAGTCTAGTTTCTACTTTCTGATTGCCAGTGAGGTTGAACGTCTTCTCATATGTTTACTTTGGTAAATGTGTTGCAGATATTTTCTCTGAGTCAATAGTTTATATTGTAGCTTTCCGTATGGTCTCTTTCAGAGTAATGTTCACATTTCTGAGTACAGTATATTGTCATTCATGCATCTATATTTTATTTCTTCCTTGCGATGGCATCTTCATTATGAGACCATAAAAATGTGCTTCTTTGTTTTTACCTAATTATTTTATTGTTTAGATTCCTTACTTTTAAGTTGCTCATTCATATGGGCTTTACTTCTATGATGGATTAGACAGAAATCTAGCCTTATTTTTTCAAATCATTGAGCCAGTTGTCATAAATATCACTTTTGAAAGAGTCCATCCTTTCTCCATTGGTATGAAATAAGTTTTTACTATATATTAAGTTCCATACAGATCTAGCTGTATATACATGTATAAATACAGGTATACAAAATTCTTCATATTGAACCATTGATTTATTTTTCTGTACATTCCATTACCTTATTGTTTTTCATTATACTGTGCTATATTTTTGGTTAGAAAAGTAATCTCTCATTATTCCATTTTTTTCACTTTTCTCTTTCCTTGACCATTTACCTCTTTAGATGAATTTCAAAATGGATTTCTCCATTCCCATTTTAAAAATTCCCTGGGGTGTTATTAATGGTGAAGTGAAAATGGCTCAGTCCTGCCCGGCTCTTTGTGAACCCATGGACTGCATAGTCCATGGAATTCTCCAGCCAGAATACTGGAGTGGGTAGCCTTTCCCTTCTCCAGCCGATCGTCCCAACCCAGGAATCAAACCAGGGTCTCCTGCATTGCAGGCAGATTCTTTACCAGCTGAGCTACCAGGGGAGCCCTTAATTCTACCAATTTGAGAACAGTTGACTCTTTTTCAGCTTTATTGAGACATAATGTACATATAACATGGTGTAAGTTTAAAGTGCACAAGATGATTTGATAAACTTAGTGTTTCAAAAGGACTAACACAAGGGATAATCACATATCCGTCACCTCATATAAATTACCATTTTTATTTTTGTGGTCAGAATAAGCTAAGATATATTCCCTTAAGTAGAATGGCTGTTACCAGGGGCTATGGGATAGAGGAATTAGAAAGATATTTAAGAGTATAAAGTTGCTACCCAGAGTTAAGTAAATTTTGGAGATCTATGCACAGCATAGTGATTATACACAGCAATAATACATTATAAACCTTCACAGATGTTATTAGACTAGATCTTAATTGTTGCCACCAAAAAAGAAATAATTATATGAAATGGTTTAGGTGTTATCTAATGATACATTGTTACTCATACTGTAATATCTAAATGCATCAAATCAACATACTGAGCACCTTAAACTTACTTAATTCCATGTCACATATCTCAATAAAATAAATAAGAAATAAATGAATGCATTCCCTCTCAGCACCTTTCAAGTATATAATACTATATTGTTAATATTAGTCACCAGTTGTACTTTAGATCCTTGAATTTATTCATCTTATAATGGAAATTTATATCTTTTGATCAACATCTCATTGCCCCCACCTCCCAGCATCTGGAAACCACCATGACTCTCTGTTTCCATAAGTTAGTCCTTTTTAGATTCAACCATTAAAAAAAAAGGACACTCTGCCATTTACAACCTAAATGGACCTTGAGGGCATTTTGCTAAATGAAAGAGACAGAGAAACACAAATATTGTATGATAAAACTTATAGGTGGAATCTAAGAACTGACATTTTAAAATATTGACTCTTCCATTTTTAGAAACATTTCTAAAATTTATTGTATTTATTCAGATTGCTCATTTGTGGTCTGTTATAGTTTCTTCATATAGCCCTTTACCATTTCCTTTTACCTTCCTCAGGTATATCCTAAGTATGTTTCAGACTTTCTTACCTTTGTCAGTTGTAATGTTTTGCTCCAACATATTTTTTCTGTAAGCAGAATGTCAATATTTGTATGTCAGTTCCAGTTCAGTCTCCAGTCATGTCCGACTCTTTGCAATCTCATAGACTGCAACACGCCAGGCTTCCCTATCATTAACTCCCAGAGCTTTCTCAAACTCATGTCCATCAAGTAGGTGAAGCCATCTAACCATTTCATCCTCTGTCATCACCTTGTCCTCCTGCTTTCAATCCTTCCCAGCATCAGGATATTTTCCAATGAGTCAGGTCTTCACATCAGGTGGCCCAAAATATTGGAGCTTCAGCTTCAGCATCAGTCTATCCAGTGAATATTCAGACCTGACTTCCTTTAGGATAGACTGGTATTTGTATATTTATCTTATATTTGACCACTGTGCTGCAATTTTCACAGGATTCAATTAAGTCACTTAATAATGACAGTGTCAACTTTTCTAATGTTTATGCTTTTTGTTTCTTTCACTTTGCTTTTTCACTAAGTAAGACTGTCAACTGAACAGCATAGCTTAACAGTGGTAAAGAGATCATCCTTGCCTTGTCTTTCCAGTGCCATTGGTGAGAAGGAGTCCTTACACACAGTGTTTTAATTTCCTGTAATATTTGAAATTAAAAGATGCTTACTCCTTGGAAGGAAAGTTATGACCAACCTAGATAGCATATTAAAAAGCAGAGATATTACTTTGCCAACAAAGGTCCGTCTAGTCAAGGCTATAGTTTTTCCTGTGGTCGTGTATGGATGTGAGAGTTGGACTGTGAAGAAAGCTGAGTGCCGAAGAATTGATGCTTTTGAACTGTGGTGTTGGAGAAGACTCTTGAGAGTCCCTTGGACTGCAAGGAGATCCAACCAGTCCATCCTAAAGGAGACCATTCCTGAGTGTTCTTTGGAAGGACTGATGCTGAGGCTGAAATTCCAATACTTTGGCCACCTCATGCAAAGAGTTGACTCACTGGAAAAGCCCCTGATGCTGGGAGGGACTGGGGACAGGAGGAGAAGGGGATGACAGAGGATGAATGGCTGGATGGCATCACTGACTCCATGTACATGAGTTTGAGTGAACTCTGGGAGTTGGTGATGGACAGGAGGCCTGGCATGCTGTGATTCATGGGGTCGCAAAGAGTCAGACATGACTGAGCTACTGAACTGAACTGAATTGAATATTTGAATATTTAGAACAAAAACTTCCTACTTTCTTTTTCACTTCATTTATTTATTTATTTCTGTGTGTGCTGGGTCCCGTTGCTGCATGGGCTTTCCTCTAGCTGTGGCTAGCAGGGCTATGGTGTGAGGGCTTCTCGTTGTGGCGCCCTCTCTTGTTGCAGACGATGGGCTTTAAGGTGCATGGGCTTTAGCAGTTGCCATTTCCAGGCTCTAAAGAACAAGCTCAGTAGTTGTGGCACATGGGCTTATTTGCTCCCTGGGAGGTGGGATCTTCCCAGACCAGGGGTCAAACCTGGGTCTCCTGCACTGGCAGGTGGATTCTTAACCACTGCACCACCAGGGAAGCCCAATATCTTCATAGTTTCTTAATCAGAAAAATCAATATATTGAGAGAATAAATCTTAGTAACTTTTCTAATAATGTGACTATTTGGAGGGGCATTCATAGCTCAATTAGTAAAGAATCTGCCTGCAATGCAGGAGACCCTGGTTCAATTTCTGAGTTGGGAAGATCTGCTGGAGAAGGGACAGGCTACCCACTCCAGTATTTTTGGGCTTCCCTTGTGGCTCAGCTGGTAAAGAATCTGCCTGCAATGCAGGAGACCTGGGTTATATCCCTGAGTTGGGAGGATCCCCTGGAGAAGGGAACGGCTACCCACTCCAGTATTCTGGCCTGGAGAATTCCATGAACTATACAGTCCATGGGGTCGCAAAGAGTCAGACATGACTAAACGACTTTCACTTTCACTTTCCTGAACCAAAAACCTAGAATCTGAGCATCTAGGAGATGTGACCCAAATGGAATTGCTTAAATAAATCTTTAAGAACATACTACTCTAAGACTTAGGAAGTCTCAATTGAACTTTGTGGCTACTGAGGAGCACTGATGAAATCCTATGCTCACTTTTGTCCCACCACCACCACCACCACTACCATCTCCGGACAGTAAGCAGGAGAGGATCCTGATGAGAGATCTCATTCATAGGGACCCCTTGTGTGGAAGCATCTTGATCCAGGAGGGAACCCAACAGCCTCTTCCCTTTCAAAATAAGAAAAAAAGCAGGCAGAAGGGGAATATACAAATTTGATCAAGAAAGAACTTAAGAGATATCTTCCCACAGAGAATTGAGAAGAGCTCAGGCAAATCATAAGTTCCTAAGAACAAAAGGGAAAAGTTTAGTTTACCCTTCCCCTTGTTGGGTTTTATCCCCTGATCTCTGTAGTTTCTTGAAGTAGATATTTTTTAAAATCCTAATAACGGCAGTGGACTTCTTTTTGTTATAGGCTGGAGATTAGGGAAGGAGGCATCTCGGTCAAATTGCCCTTCGTATCTCTCCCACGACTCCTCCAAACCCTGACCAGAGGTCAAGGACATGAAGAACTATAACAGCAGTATCTCAGGCTTTATCCTCCTGGGCCTCTCTTCCAACCCTCAGATGCAGAAACCCCTCTTTACCATATTCCTCGTTATGTACCTGGTCACCCTAGTGGGGAATGGACTCATCATCCTGGCCATCCACTCTGACTCCCGGCTCCACACCCCTATGTACTTTTTCCTCAGCAACCTGTCCTTCATGGATATCTGCTTCACAACAGTCATTGTGCCCAACATGCTGGTGAACTTACTCTCAGAGACAAAATTCATCTCCTATGTGGGCTGTCTGGTCCAGATGTACTTCTTCATGGCCTTGGGGAACACTGACAGCTACCTGCTGGCCTCAATGGCCATAGACCGGCTGGTGGCCATCTGCAACCCCTTCCATTACGATGTGGTCATGAGCCCACGGTGTTGCCTCCTCCTGTTGCTGGGTTCATGCACCATCTCTCATCTGCACTCTATGATGTATGTACTACTCATGTCCCGCCTGTCTTTCTGTGCCTCCCATGTTTAGTGGGGAATGGACTCATCATCCTGGCCATCCACTCTGACTCCCGGCTCCACACCCCTATGTACTTTTTCCTCAGCAACCTGTCCTTCATGGATATCTGCTTCACAACAGTCATTGTGCCCAACATGCTGGTGAACTTACTCTCAGAGACAAAATTCATCTCCTATGTGGGCTGTCTGGTCCAGATGTACTTCTTCATGGCCTTGGGGAACACTGACAGCTACCTGCTGGCCTCAATGGCCATAGACCGGCTGGTGGCCATCTGCAACCCCTTCCATTACGATGTGGTCATGAGCCCACGGTGTTGCCTCCTCCTGTTGCTGGGTTCATGCACCATCTCTCATCTGCACTCTATGATGTATGTACTACTCATGTCCCGCCTGTCTTTCTGTGCCTCCATGTCATCAAGCACTTCTTTTGTGATACTCAGCCTGTGCTCAAGCTCTCCTGCTCTGACACAACTACCAGCCAGATGGTGGTGATGACTGAGACCCTGGCTGTCATTGCCACCCCTTTCCTGTGCATTCTCTTCTCCTACCTGAGAATCATCGTCACTGTGCTCAAAATCCCCTCTGCGGCTGGGAAGTGGAAGGCCTTCTCCACCTGTGGCTCCCACCTCACTGTGGTGGTCTTCTTCTATGGGAGTGTCATCTATGTCTACTTTAGGCCACTGTCCATGTACTCAGTGGTGAAGGACCGGGTAGCCACAGTTATATATACGATAGTGACACCCATGTTGAACCCTTTCATCTACAGCTTGAGGAACAAAGATATGAAGAGGGGTCTGAGGAAATTAAGGGGCAAAATTCAGTCATAGAAAGAATAACAACAGGGAATGTCATAACTGGGAGATGACCTAAGAGATGATCATGTTATTCTTCCTGTGTACTATTTTTCACATGGTACTCAAAGAGGTGGTGAGAGCTGGTCTTGAATCACAGTAAGAGCATTGATGTGGAAGCCAGATCACTTGGTCTCTATCAATCACTTTGTACAAACATATGTTCAATCCTAGGCCAAATACTGCTAGGAATCTACATGTAGGAAATCATTTTCTGCCATTCATATATTGGATAAACCTATCCCCAAATAACTCTTCTACATGCTTCACACTGGCTAGTGTTCCATAAACTATAAGATTTTGCTATTTTTTAATAAGAAATAACATAGATTTGATAGAAAATGAGCAAATTTTCTTAGAAAGGATGATGTAAGATTGTTCTACAGGAGTGTTTCGATTTTGAGAATTGAAGATTCAATAAAAAAGGGATTAGGCAGAATATTTAAAACATTGAAAACCAGTTTTCTTAAACCATAGAAAAAAACATATTTGAATTAAAGACCTAAATGTACGGCCTGAAACAGTAAAACTTCTAGAGGAAAACATAGGCAGACCACTCTTTGACATAAATTGTAGCAAATTTTTTGAGATTTGTCTCCTAACGCAAAAGAAACAAAAGAAAAATTTTTTAATGAGACCTAAGTAAACTCAAAAAGTTTTGCACAGCCAAAGAAACCATCTAAAAAATGAAAAGACAACTTACCAAATGGGTGAAAATATTTGATTAACACCCAAAATACATAAATAGCTCATACAATTCAATATCAAAAAACAAATAATACCATAAAATGGGCATAAAACCTCAATAGATGTGTTTCCAAACAAGATACATGGATAGCCAACATGCACGTGGAAAGATGTTCAACAGCTCTAATCATCAGGGAATGCCAATCAGAAACACAACGAGAATCACCTCATACTTTTCAGAATGTCAATTATCAAAAGGTCTACAAATAGCAAATGTTGGCAAGGATGTAAAAAAAGGATCCCTAGTACACTGTTGCTGGGAACGTAAATTGGTGCAGCCACTGTAGAAAATAGTATGGCGTCTTGTCGGGAGCCAGCGTGAGGAATCCCACCCGTGACAGGGTCACGTGGCAAACTCAGATGGCAGGGCAATCTGAGTCATCGGATTTCTCCCTGGTTTTTCCTGAGCATGTGCCCCAAGTATTTGTCTGTTTCTCCACTGTTCTCTGCCAGTTTCTCGGAAAGAGTTAATTCAAAGCTTTAGCTTCCTGCATTTGAAAGGAGTGTTTCAGCCCAACCCCCCTTTTGATAATTCTATAGCCTGCCTAAACAGGTTCCCCTGACCTTTTACAAGCTTGTGAATTGCTCACATCCCCCAGCTGTGAGGGGCAAAAGGGCCTTGAAGTGTTTTAAAGTTACAAACCTCTTCTAAGGATAGACTTCACTGTTGTCTCAATGATTGCTGCCAGACCTCCTTATCTGCACCTGGAAGTTTCTGCTATACAAACAATATTTGGTAATAGATATGTAGTAGTTTTTCTGATGTTAGCAACACTAGGCTTTCGAGTTATTTGCTTTCTTTTATAAATCATTGTACTCTCACTTGCTGTGTCCTTGCTATGTGAGAATGCAACTTGTTTAGTGCCTCCCGAGAATAGCGCCAAGACCTTGGGAAAAATAACTCTTATCAGAAAAGAGCTGTAAATTGTTGAATTGGCCTTTTGGCTGGAAGATGATGTAAATTACCTAAGACTTGTGTATACAATTAGGTATGCAGAGACTAAGCCTGCTCTCGATAAGAGTCAGGGCTGTTGTCATTGCCAAAATTTGTGAAACCCATTGATCTTCATTGTATAAAAAGGACATGTGAAAAATAAAGTTTGGACCAGTTTCTTCAGGAACAGTTTTTCAGAGCAGTTTTTCTGGACCAGATCTTCTCAAACCGGTTCTGCAGGCCGGCCTCTCGGACGACTCGCTCTTCTAAACTCGTTCTTTAGGGACATTTGGCTCCCACACCTCTCTCTCTCTCTCTATCTCTCTGTCCTCTTGTACTTTAGCTCCAGGCTGAATTCCCATCTGGAGCGGGAGGCTCACCACGTCTACTTACTTGCCCTGGCCCTAAGTTCTGTAAGAAAAGAGGACCCATGGTGGGGCCCCTTTAGAGATTCAAGTGGACTCTGGTGGCCCACGTAGATGGTGCAAACCTCTTGTCTTGAGGTTTTATTGGCTTTCACTGTAAACCAAGTTATTCAGCCTCCTATTTTTCTAGTAATTTCCTACTATTCTATCCTGTCTTGAGCTATCCTGTCCTATCCTTTCCTATCCGCCTGCTCCATCCCACCTTTGAATATCCCTGGATCCACTGGGGCTGGACCCCAGCAGTGTTTACCCAAAAACCTAAAAATAGAACTACCATATAATCCAATAATTCTATTCCTGGAACTATATCAGAAAAATAAAAACACTAATTCAAAAAGAAACATCCATCTCCATATTCACAAGAGCACTATTTACAATAGCCATGATATGGAAGCAACCAAGTATCCCTAAAGCAATGAATGAATAAAGAAGATATGGTATATTTACAATGAAATACTATACAGCCATAAAAAGAAGAAATTCTGCCATTTGCCACAGTGTGGAGGACCTATAGGGTTTATGCTTAGTGAAATTATCCAGGCAGACGAAGACAACTACTTTAAGTTATCACTTTTATATGGAATCTAAAAAATAAAACAGATGAATGAATATAACAAAAGAGAAACAGACTCACAGATAGAGAACAAACTAGTGGTTATCAGCAGAGTAAGGCAAGGGGTAGGGGACAAGATGGGGTAGAGGATTAAAAGATACAAACTACAATGTATAAAATAAATAAGCAACAAGGATATATTGTACAGAACGGGAAACTATAGCCATTATTTTATAGTAACTTTAAACTGAGCATAATCTATAAAAAATACTGAATCACTATGTTGTACACCTAAAACTAATATATCAGCTAATCTTTAATAAAACAAATAGTGGAAATCATCCAAGCTGATAAAGCAATAAACATTGGAATTTCTTTGAGAGACAGAGAAAAACTCTTATTGGGGCTTTTAAAACTTGAGAATAGGGAGGCTAGGATGGGAAAACAGAAGCTGCCACCAGCAGACAGCCACTACAGTCACCCCTAAGGATGAACCCTGAGCAGACTCGGATAAGAAAGCATGAGATACTGGTCCCAGATAGCTGAGGTTCATAGCAAAGGAATGATTTCCAAGAGCCCAGACTTTTGCATCTTCCCAAACATAGAATGAGGTTCATGACATTGTACAGGAGACAGGGATCAAGACCATCCCCATGGCAAAGAAATGCAAAAAAGCAAAATGGCTGTCTGAGGAGGCCTTACAAATAGCTGTGAAAAGAAGAGAGGTGAAAAGCAAAGGAGAAAAGGAAAGATATAAGCATCTGAATGCAGAGTTCCAAAGAATAGCAAGAAAAGATAAGAAAGCTTTTTCAGCGACCAATGCAAAGAAATAGAGGAAAAGAACAGAAGGGGAAAGACTAGAGATCTCTTCAAGAAAATTAGAGATACCAAGGGAACATTTCATGCAAAGATGGGCTCGATAAAGGACAGAAATGGTCTGGACCTAACAGAAGCAGAAGATATTAAGAAGAGGTGGCAAGAATACACGGAAGAACTNCGGGAGGGGGGAGGTGGGGGTCGGGATTGGGAGTTCATGTACACTCGTGGCTGATTCATGTCAATGTATAGCAAAATGAATACAGTATTGTAAAGCAAAACAAACTAAAAAATAAAAATCAATTAAAAAAAAAGAATATACAAAGAAAAAAAATAAAAAAATAAAAGCCTGGCTGATAAGGGAGAGATAGTTTTTATTCTCTGAGGGGTTTGGTCATTAGACCTCCAAATCTTGTAAAGGAGATATTCATTCATCCAATATATATCTATTGGGAACTTATATTCTAGGCACTATTCTAGGCACAGTGGAAAATGTATGTGCGCTAAGTTGCTTTAGTCACGCCCGACTCTGTGTGACGCTATGGACTGTAGCCTGCCAGGCTCCTCTGTCCATGGGATTCTGCAGGTAAGAATACTGGAGTGGGTTGCTATGCCCTCTCCAGGAGATCTTCCCAAGCCAGTGACTGAACCCGCATCTCCTGCATTGCAGGCAGATTCTTTTACCCACTGAGCCTCCTGGGAAGTCCACAGTGGGATATAGATCCCCAATAAATATATATTGGATGAATGACTATTTAGTGAGGGAAAAGACAACAAAGAATATATTTAATATGTAAGAAAAATATATATAGTGTGTTTTACTACATATTAACAAATGGTGAGGAAAAATACAAAGCAGAAGTTATGAATAGAGTTGTGTCACCCTCAAATTCATATCTTGAAGTCCCAGCCCCTAGAGCCTCAAAATGTGACTATATTTGTACATAGGAGCCTCAAAGAGTTAATTAAATTAAGCTGTGGTCTTTAAGGTGGGCTCTAATCCAATATGACTGATGTCCTTATAAGAAGAGGAAATTTGGACATCAGCATGTACAGAGGGAAGACTATGTAAAAACACAAGGAGAAGGCAGCCACCTGTAAGCCATGGAGACAGGCCTCAGAAGAGATAAACCCTGCTTGCTCCCAGATTTGTAGCCTCCATCCATAAATATGAGAAAATAAATTTCTGTTCTTTAACCCACCAGTCTGTGACACTTTGTTATGGTAGCTCTAGCAGACTGCAGGGAGACTTGCAAACAGCAGGGGAAGTGGATAAGGAATACTGGGGTGGGACTAGGTTTGCAATTTCACCTAGATAAGTAAGGTGACATTTGAACAAAAAATCTAGAGGAAGTGAAGGAGTATCACACAGAGATAGCTGGGGAAGTGTTCCAGGCAGAGGAGACAGCAAGTAGAAGACTTTGAGGTAGGGATGTGCCTGGTGAGTTTGAGGAACAACAAGGAAAGTCAGGATGGCTAAAGCAGAGAGAGTAAGGTCAGAGAGTTAGTAGATCATGGACAAGACCAGATAGGACCTTTTGGTTATTGTATGGAATTTTATTCTGAGTGAAAATTACATCTTACCACTGTGGAGAACAGTTTGTTGATTTCTTAAGAAGTTAAAGATAGAATTGCCATGTGACCCAGCAATTTTACTTTCAGGTACATACCCCAATGAATTGAAGACAGAGATGTGAACAGATGCTTGTATATGAATATTCATAGAAGCCTTATGGATAATAACCAACAATGGAAACAACTCAATGTCCAACAACAGATGACTAGATACACAAAATATGGTATATCCATACAATGGAATATTATTCAGCCATAAATAGGAATGAGGTATGGATATGTGCTACAACATGGATGAACACTGACAACATCATGATAGGTGAAAGAAACCATACCCAAAAGGCCACATATTGTATGGTTCCATTTATATGAAATGTTAAAAGTAAGCAAATCCATGAAGACACAAAGCAGATTTGTGGTTGCCAAGGGCTGGTTAGAGGGCAGAATGGGGATTGACTGCTTAATGGATGTACAATTTCCTTTAGGGGTGATCAAATTCTACAACTAGATATTAGTAATGATTGCACAACATTGTGAATTCACTAAAAGTCATTAACAGTGAATTTTATGTTATGTGTATTTTACCATAATAAAAAAAAATACTTAGATCCAAAGAAGTAGTTTGAATAAAGAAGTGGCATAATCTGACTCATATTTTAAAAAGATCACTCTGGCTGCTGTGTTGAGAAGGAATGGTTATGTGGGTGGCAAGAATAGAAGCAGGGACATCAACTAGAAGCTCATTTAGTAACCAAATAGAGAGACTAGACAGGCGAATAGGAGTCTAGGGCTTAGGGGAAGGTCTTAGGAAGGAGATGCTAATGTGGAAGTCTTCAGCCTATAGATGATATTTAAAAAAAGAGACTGGTTGGGATCACCAAGAGATGGTTCTACCATTTTATACAGACTCTTTGGTCCCTGACATGGTAGAACTTCAACTCCAATAAAGGATATACAGTTTCTTTACTGTAAGGCCCCTTCAATTTTTAACCGGAGAAGGACGATTTTCACCCTGGAGAGGCTTGCCTGTTGGAAGAAACGTGTTACTCTGATGCATACCCAGTGCAATGGAGAAGCAATGGTCTCTTTACTTGAAAGAGCTCCCTATCTGACTAGGGAGACATTGTCCACTCACTCTAAGTAGCCCCCAGCTGAAGAAAAAGGAACCACACTGGGGTGATTCCCTCCTCAAAGTCTAATGGGAAAGGCATGGCCCCCACGCTGGGCTCCCTAGTGCTGATGCCTGTAGCTTTGAGGAAGGAGTACAGAAAGGCTAGCACTGCTCAAGCAGCGGCATCAACTCACAGAGCTAAATCTAACAATGAAGAGATCCATACATGGCACAGCCCAAAGCTGAATACCTGTTAACGTCCATGTCTGAGAAGAGCAATTAGAGTTCACTAACTGAGTTGCTGGTAACATTGCCATTCTCAAGGCTTATCATCTTTAATTGGAGTTGTCCACTTTGATAATAAGCAGTCAGCCTCCTTCCATTCAATTTAACAATGTTTCAGGCTCTATCCTAAACACTTTGGGGAATAACACACTTGAAGGAGCTCAGTGTTTTGTCATGGGACCATCCTAGTACGTAATAACTAACTCCAGCTTAAGACAGAAACTGATGAGTGCTGTAGAGAGTTATATGCTAGGGTTAGATCAGTACAAAAGTACTTAATGGGAAGATTATTTCTGCCTGAGGAGGGGAGCATTGGATGGAGCTTTATAGAAGAAGCAACATTTGAGGTAAAACTTAGAAAAATGAGTAAAATTTCCATAGGTATTCCAAACAGATAGGACAGCATAAGCAAGTGACCAGGCACAAAAAATGCAGAATATATATAGTTGCTAATATAACTATTAGTTTATGTCATTTATTCATTAATTAGCAAATATTTATTGAGTACTTGTTAGGTTTCAGGAACTCTTCTCAGTACTTTGCATACAGTAGTGAGCAAAATAAATTCCCTGTCCTCTTGGAGATTTCATTCTAGAGGGCTGAGATAGATCATAAAAAACAAATAAGCCACTAAGTATGTAATGTATTAGGTAATAATAAGTGTTTTGAAGAAAAAAGCACAATAAAGGAGTAAATAGTGATGGGGACAGGTTGTGTTATTTTATGTAGGTTGGTCAGGGAAGTCATATCTGCTAAGGTGTCATTTGAGTAAGATATAGGTAACATGAAGGAATGAATTAAACATATATTTAGTGAAAGAATATTTCAGATACAGAAAATAGCAAGACTCTGTGTTGAGAGTTGGCTTGTTATATTCTGGGATCAGCATGCCTTGAGCAACAGGAAGAACAAAATCATCATTTACCTAGAAGAAGAAGCCTAAGATAATGAAAAATCTTGGATTATGGAAGATCTGGAGTTTGGTTTAGGGCATTTTAAGTTTAAGATGTTTATTAGCCATCTGAGTGTAGATGCCCAATGGGTAGTTGAATATTAATCTATACTTTTGGGGAGATTTCTTTTTGAAGCTAAGAACTAGGGAGTTGGCACATAGATGATACTAAACACGACGTGATTGGCTGATATCACAAGGGAGGAAATGTAGATGGACACATGGTTTATGGACTGAACTCTGAATTGCCCCAATATTAAGCAATTGGACTGATGAGGAAGAACCAGTACAAGAGACTTGAAAGAAATGGTGAGTGGTGGGTCTTGTAAAAGTGAACGTAAGCAGTAATGAAGTTTTGAATTACAGTTCTGGCAGTGGGGATGTGGAAATAGGGTCAGAGCTAAGCAAGTCATCATGGGAGTATAATCATCAGCATTGAGCAGACACAGAGAGAGAAGGCCACAGGAAGCCTCCTGACATAGTTCTGGCTCAGGCAACTTGACAGATGGTGATATCATTAACTGATACAGGGGAAGTTATCGGGGAGGAGAGAACTGTTTGAGCAGAGAGAAATAGGGAAATGTTAAGTTGAATTTGAAACATTTGTGTTTGAGATTCTTGCAAGGAATTCAAGAGGAAATGTCAGGTTGATAATTGTATTAATAAATGCCAAGACCTAGAACTGTATAAACGGTGACATTGTTTCTTCAGTCACTCATCACTATGTACCTATTACTCTCATACTGTGGTGTCCACTGATGGGTGATAGTTGAAAGGAAGAGCTATTTAGTAAAGAGGAGATTCAAATTCCTGATTCGACTCTGTCCGTTAGTAGCTCTGGGACCCCAGGCTGGTTATATCATCTCTCTAAGCCTAAGTTTCCTCATTCATAAATGGTGTGTGTTCATATGTGCTCACTCGCTCAGTCATGTCCCACTCTTTGCGACCCTACGGACTTTGGCTCGCCAGGCCCCTCTGTCCATGAGATTTTCCAGGTAAGAATATTGGATGGGTTGCCATTTCCTCCTTCAGAGGATCTTCCAGACTCAGGGATTGAACCTGGGTCTCCTGCACTGGCAGGTGGATTCTTTACCACTGAGCCACCAATAACCTAATATTCCTAAATGAAGACAGTGTTAATTCCTCATGGGTTTTCTTTTTGAGGATTAAATGAGTAATTTCATAGAAAAAAAATCTTGAGAGAAGTAAGTGCTTACAAAATTTTGATTGAGCAAGGTTATGAATGGATTAGTTTGAACACCTCCCAGGAACATCAGGGAAATCCAGATGGGGAGCTACAAGTCAGGCAGGCATGCCCGGGGAGTGAGTGAGGAGTATGAGTAAAACAGAACTTTCTGAACTTCCTGGCAGCTCCCCAGAGATCCTAGAAATTTAGGTGGTAACCTTCAGGAAGGGCTCCAGGGAGGTCCCATCTCACCTACATGCCTAGTCTGTCTTGCACATAGAGAATACCAGGTGGGATTCCTTTCCTGTGGTATAGGGAATAACTCCCTTTCCAACAGGCCTACTGTTGGGATGTCTGTGCCCATTTCCCCAGGAATGCAGCTGTCTCTAAGGATAGACAGGGGTTGGATGGGGAATAAGGGATCAGGGACTCAGGGTTTGTGGGCAGAGCAACACTGAAGTGGGTTAGTAATGATTGTGAAGGGGCAGATGGAGATAAAGAAGGAAAAGATAAAAGGGTTTATAAAGTTGCAGCAATAATATAAGACATCAAGAGAAAGACAAAGATTGACAGCCAGCCAGACTGACTGATGGCGACTGGAAATAGAATGAGAAGGTCATTTCCACTACAGTAGTGCCTGTCAAATCCTAGCAGAAGATCTGAGAGTTGAATGAATGAATGCATGAATGGGACAGGGGGCAAGCTGGGATGAGAGAGAGAGAAAGAGAGAGAACTGTGTGTGTGGTGGAAGAGTGGATCTGTAACTGAGATCAATTCAACAAACATTTATTGATCTCCTATTGCCTGCCAAGTACTGAGAAAATTAGAGCCTGGAGGCATTGCGCTGAGTCACGAATAAGTCCGAGCTCTAGCAGGCTGGCAGCTGTGTTAGAGAGCAGCATTAGAAATTGATGTTATCAGTTGTAGACATTCTGGATATTTCCCAGGAAGTCCTTACTCTGCCTACTTCTGGTATGTTTAGTGTCCCTGTCCCACTATAAGTCAAATTTTAGGAAACCCAGCAAGCTTGTTTTAATTTGTTATTAATATCATATAAAACTGGGAAGAAATCTGAGTTGGAATGTCAGGCACTGTTACCTAGTTTATCTCTTTTGATTATTGTTAGGACCCTGAAACAAAGGTATCATCATTCCCATTTCAGAGATGAAAAAGCTGAGGCTCATAAGTTGAATGTCTTGCTCAAGATCACATGGTAGCAAAGTCAGGGTTCAAACATAGTTCTCCTGTTTGCTGTTCAGTGCTCTATCCTCTCATTCCTGGCTGTCTTCGTAAGTTCTGTACGCACATAACCCCCATATCACCTTCCAAGGACTGTATAAATGAAAATGAGACATCTAAAGGCAACACTTGTTGAACACAGGTGCATGCTTTACAGAAGAGTCTTGACTTTACATAGGGACTGTAACATAAGAAGACTTTTGGTGCAATTCAATTATTATCTCATTTTTCACAGACTCACTCATATATTCAACTGTGTTTTAAATATGGGTTGATCTCCTACTATGTGCCCTCAAAAGAGTTGTGAGTGTAAATAGAAGCAAGACAGAAACAATGAGTATCTGGAGCATATTTAACTTTATTGGGTGATGGGGAAACCAAGGATAACAATGATAATCACTAACTTTTAATGAGTACTGACATTGTTCCAACCACTTGCCATGGTTTAACTTCTTTTATCCCCCAAATAATCCTGTGAGGCATAGGTACCTTTATTTCCTTACTTGTATGGTGAATGAATGTTCCCAGAGAGAACACACAACTTGCTTAAGGTCACACAGCTCTGTGGTAGAAAAAGGATTTGAATCCAGAAAATCTGACTCCAGAGTTTCCAAGGACAACTCCTGGCTGGTGGAGGTGTTAAATTCTCTGTCCTCTTCTCTCACTCATTCTCACATTCCTTCGCTTCCAGTCAAAGAGAATCTCTTTCCCCTTCCTTTATCACTCTCTCTACCATCCCCATGATTTTATTTCTTCTGTTACCTTTGCCTGGGATACTCTCCCCATTGTTTTATCTTTCCCCATAAAAACTCTCCTTATACTGAAAATGGCAGTTCAGATGTTGCCAACTCCATCATGAACTTTGACATGAACCCACCTAAGCGATGTGAAGTAAGCTCTTGCTCATTCTCTTCAGGATGCCATGATTTTGACTTGGATCTTTTGTAGCACTTACTTCATCCTCCTTATATCTTTGTTCTTATATTATTGTTACTGTAACTTATCTTTACTCCTCCACTGCCCTGAAATAGATTGCCATTTCCTTAAGAATTAGGACCATGTCTGGAGACCTCAAAATCTCTGGCATAGTGCTTAGGGGTCATAGCTGTCTGTTTGTATGCAAGTATCCAATGCTTGTTTCCCCAGACATACATGAGCTTCATGGGCCTTGTGAGGCAGTAAGTCCCAGTTTATGAATTAAGTTACTTCTACCTACCTACTTTCTAAAGGCATTCTTCACATCCTTGCTGTAGGCTAGAGATAATAGTGCGGAGCATACATAGGTATGATGATGCAATATAAGATGGCAACAAACTTGTTTTCATCTTGGAATGGCTGTGAATGAGGTTTTAGGTACATAGAGGTGACTGTGCCATAGACGATGGCCACCAGAACCAAAGGAGAACCAAGGCTGGAAAGGACTTTGAGATGACAACGTGCATAAGGGAGGCAAGATAGGAGGGTCCATAGGAGATGAGAATGAACCCAAAGGGCAAAAGCAGGCTCATGGTACTGCTGGCTAGCAGCAGCAGCAGTTCACTGAGGTTAGTAGCCTAAGAGAATTTCAGATTTAACACAGTCTGTCTTTTACAAATGAAGAGGTTGAAGACACTGGAGGCACGGTAGAGTGAACATGAGGATGCCACTGAAAGATTAGAGAATTGTTGAGGGGCTCTCTAGACCAATGATCTCTTAGACCCTAGCCATTATTAAGTACCCTGAAGACAGACTAAATCTCTAACAGAAGAAGTTTATTCTTATCCAGCAGCTGGCCACCAGGTCTATGCAGACCCTTTCTAAATAAATGGGTAACACAGAATGTTACAGATAGCTATAGCTCAAATTTAGGCCATGGCAGCCCAGCGGAAGAAGGGAAGAGATAGTCTGTCTTCTGAGGAAGGTAGTGGGCCAGGAAGAGAGTCAGGGTAGACGTCAGGCCATTGACCAGTATGTGTTGACTGCTGCCATTGCAGTAGCAGATATCCAGGAAAGAGAGTTTGCTGGGGAAAAGATATGAAATATTGTGCAGTTGGCTAAACCAGATAAGGAGGACATTGCCAATCAGAGAGATAAAAGAGACTAATAGTATGACACTGAAGAAGCATAGGAATAGACATGGCTGTAGAATTTTCTGTTCATTTCCTTCCCCATTGTTGACTTTCAGGGAGAAATGATTATAAAATTGTTTAGGAGCTGTCTGGACCAATGATATCTTAGACATAGCCATTATACTGAATCTGTAAAAATGGTTACAGATTGAGTATCCTGAACACAGACTAAGTCCCTAACCAAAAGAGTTGTATCCAATCAGAATTTGAAATACTTTTGCTCACATATTGCCAAGTTTTCTTCTCTAACCATGTCTTTCCCTATACACATCTGGATATTATTGTAGGAACTCACAGAGGGTGTGTTTCCTCCTATAACTTCTTTCTCCCAGGCCATCAAACTGTCCAAGAAGGGAGCAGTTTCTTGGCGAAATGAATGCATGAAGGAATTAATGCCGAAACCTCTGAATTTTTTTAGGCCTTGTCTGGGATCAGATAAATTTTGAGTCTAGCCCATTATTATGCAAACTTTATTCTCCTTCTAAAGCCCACCAATTCTCATGTTGTTATTATTTTTGTTTGATTGTTAATTTCTACCTTCTTTTAGGAAACTTAAGATTTCTAAGGAAGCCACTGTGAAAGTGGGGAAAATGGAATAAGGAGAATGAAAAGGTCAGCAAACCAAACTGACCAACTCAATCAATTTCATTCAAATAGTTTCATTAAGTAATTGGCAGTTATTTTTGATTATTTAGAATTCTATGGTCATTTTGGGCTTTCCTGGTGAGTCAGGTGGTAAAGAATCTGCCTGCGATGCAGGAGACCTGGGTCCGATCCCTGGGTCAGGAAGATCCCCTGGAGAAGGACACGACACCCCACTTCAGTATTCTTGCCTGGAGAATCCCATGGACAGAGGAGCCTGGCCAGCTACAGTCCATGGGGTCACAAAGAGTCAGACACAACTGAGCAACTCACTTTATTTTCAGCTATTCATTGTTGATGTGTAACCCCATAGTCAAGGAATCAAAAGCAAAGTTTTGAAACTAAGTCATACTTAAGGCTAGGTTTGTAGTCACCTAAGTAACTATTTGATTCAATGATAAAAGTGCCATTGAACCCAAGGTAGTGGTGGAGTATGGACAGAACTGAAGACTGTGGCTTTCAACTTGTCCTTGAGTGACATGGCTGGCATAATACAATTGACTTGTTTTCTGCTTGAAGTCAGCAGGATAGGTGAAAAAATAGATTTATAAAACAAATGCATACCAAGTCTTTCTATTTAGAATTATTGTTCTCCTTTTATTTTTGAATTTGTTTTTGTTTGTTGAAGTATAGTTGATTCACAATATTATATTTGTTTCAGGTTTACAACATAATGATTTGGTATTTTTTATAGATTACACACCATACAAAGTTATTATAAAATATTGACCATATTCCCTATGCTTCACATTACATCCTTGTGACTTATTTATTTTATAGCTGGCAGTTTCTCCCTTTTAATCATCTTCATCTGTTTCAGCCCTTCCCCCAGTCCTCTTCCCTCTGGTAATGGTATGTTTGTTCTCTGTATCTCTAAGTTTGTTTCTGTTTTGTTATATTTGTTAATTTGTCCTGTTTTTTTTTTTTATTTTACATATAAGTGAAAACAGAGTGTTTGTCTTTCTCTATCTGGCATAAGTGATATTTCACATAAATACAAGATTTCATTCTTTTTGTGACTGAGTAGATTTCCATTCTGTATATGTACACATTTTCTTTACTCATTCATCTGTCAGTGGGTCTTTGGATTGCTTCCGTGTCTTGGCTATTGTGACTGGTTTTGCTATGAACGTGAGGGTACATGTATCATTTTGAATTATAATTTGTGTCTGGATATATGCCCAGGAATGGGATTGCTGGACCACATGGAAACTCTACTTTTAGCTTTTTTTTTTCCTGCCATAATGCATGGCTTGTGGGATCTTAGTTTCCCAACCAGGGATTGAACCTGGGTTTCCTGCAGAGAGTCCTAACCACTGGACCACCAAGGAACTCCCTAATTTTAGCTTTTATAAAAAATAAATTTCCATATTTTTTCCATAGTGACTATATTAATTACATTCCACAACAATGTGCTAAAGCTTCCTTTTCTCCACATCCATGTCACCACTTTTTATTTCCTATCTTTTTAACTAAAGCCATTTTGTCAAGTATGAGACAGTATCTCATTGTGGTTTGATTTGCATTTACCTAATGATAAATGAGAAGACTCTTGAGAGTCCCTTGGACTGCAAGGAGATCCAACCAGTCCATCCTAAAGGAGATCAGTCCTGGGTGTTCATTGGAAGGACTGATGCTGAAGCTGAAACTCTAATACTTTGGCCACCTCATGCGAAGATTTGACTCATTGGAAAAGCCCCTGATGCTGGGAGGGATTGGGGGCAGGAGGAGAAGGGGATGACAGAGGATGAGATGGCTGAATGGCATCACTGACTCGATGGACATGAGTTTGGGTAAATTCCGGGAGTTGGTGATGGACAGGGAGGCCTGGTATGCTGTGATTCATGGGGTCTCAAAGAGTCGGACACAACTGAGCGACTGAACTGAACTGAATGACAAGTGATGTTGAGCATCTTTTCTTGTGTCTGTTAGCCATTTGTATGTTTGCTTTAGAAAATGCTTATTTAGGTTTTCTGTCCATTTTTAATAGGATTTTTTTTTATATTGAGTTGTATGAGTTCTTTGTATATTTTGGGTATTAACTCCTTATCAAACATATAACTAACAAATATCTTCTCACATTCAGTACATTGCTTTTTTGTTTTGTTGATGATTTCCTTCACTGTGCAAAAGCGTTAAAGTTTAGGCCCCATTTATTTAGTTTTGCTTTTGTTACCCTTGCCTGAGAAAACAGATTCAAAAACAATTGCTAAGACTGATGTCAAGGAAAGTGTTGCCTATGTTTTCTTCCAGAAGTTTTATGGTTTCAGGTCTTACATTTGTCTTTAATCAATTTTAAGTATATTTTTGTACATGATGTGGGAAGATGTTCTAGTTTCATTGTTTTACAGGTAGCTGTCCAGTTTTCCTAATATTACTTATTGAGGAGACTGTCTTTCCCCATTGTGTATTTTTGCTTCCTTTGTCATAGATTAACTGACCATATGTGCATGGGTTTATTTCTGGGCTATTCAGTACCATTCATCAATGTGTCTATTTTTGTGCCAGAACCATACTGTCTTGATTACTATAGCTTTTAATATAGCTTGAGATCAGGGAGCATGATACCTCCAGCTTTGTTCTTCTTTCTCAAGATTGCTTTCGCTATTTGGAGTCTTTTGTGGTTCCATACAAATTTTAGGATTATTTGTTCTAGTTCTGTGAAAAGTGCCATGGGTAATATTTTAGTGATTGCTTTGAATCTGTAGTTTGCTTTGTGTAGTATTGACATTTTAATAATACTAATTCTTCTGGCCCATAAACATGGAATATCTTTCCATATATCTATGTTACTTTCAATTTCTTTCATCAATATCTTAGTTTTTTGAGTAGAGGTCTTTGGTTAATTTTATTTATCCTTGGTTAATTTTAAGGTATTTTTATCTTTTGGATTCACTAATAAATGGCATTGTTATCTTGATTTCTCTTTCTGATAGTTATAATTATTAATATATAGAAACACAATAGATTTCTGCAAATAACTTTTTATAACTTGCAACTTTACAGAATTCATTTATTTGTAATAATAGCTCTTTTGGTAGAGTCTTTCAGAGTTTCTATATATAGTATTATGTAATCTACAAATAGTGACAGTTTTACTTCTTCTTTTCCAAGTCATTTGCTTTTTATTTTTTTCTTGTCTGATTGCTGTAGCTAGAACTTCCAATACTGTGTTAAATAGAAGTGGCCTGAGTGGTCATCCTTCTCTTGTTCCTAATGTTAGCTGTGGGTTTGTCATAAATGTCCTTTATTGTATTTATACCAACTTTATTGAGAGTTTTTAAATCATAAATCAATGTTGAATTTTGTCAAAAGGTTTCTCTGCATCTATCAAGATGATCACCTATGTGATTTTTATCCTTCTTTTTGCTAATGTGGTATATCATATTGATTGATTTGTGAATATTGAACCATCCTTGCACCTATGGAATAAGTTCCCCTTGATCATGAAGTATGATCTTTTTAATGTATATGGTTTGATAATATTTTGTTGACTCATTGATTTTTTAGTTGTGTGTTGTTTAGTCTCCATGTGTTTGTGTTTTTTCCAGTTTTCTTCTGCAATTGATTTCTAGTTTCATATTGTTGTGGTCAGAAAAGATGCTTGATATTATTTTAATAGTCTTATATCTGTTGAAAATTGTTTAGTGGCTTAGAATGTGATTTATCCTGGATAATATTTCCATGTGCCCTTCAAAGTAATGTGTATTCTGCTGTTTTGGTATGGATTGTTCTTTAGATATCTATTAAGCCATTGGCATGATGTATTATTTAAGGCCTTTTTTCTTATTCATACTGATTTTCTGTCTGGATGATCCATCCATTGATCTAAGTGAGGTATTAAAGTCCTTTACTCATTGTTTTGCCATCAATTTCTCCCATTCAAATATTTAGATGTTCCTATGTCAGGTGCATATATGTTTATGAATGCTATATCTTCTTCTTGGATTGATGCCTTTATCATTATATAATTCTCTTTGTCTTTTGATATAGACTTTGTTTTAAAGTCTATTTTGTCTGATATAACAAATCAGCTTTCCTTTCACGTCAAGTCCATTGCCTTAACCACTCGGCCATGACTACCAACTTTCCTTTTCATTTTCAAAGGATTTGGTTTTTAAAAATAAATAAGCTGTGTACTACTTTCCAGGGTTGGGGGTTGGGGAGGAATGTCTGTTGCATGAAGTAGAGGGTACTATTACCTAGGCAATATTGTCCATAACCCACATTCCCTTATTGTTCCAGTTCCCAATAGCCAAAACTAAAGACCCCAAAACTAAAATACAACTTTGGGTCAGCACCAACCTTACTTAATAGATTGTGAAAGAATCTGGGGAAGGAAAGCAGATATCTCAAATCAGTTACCTCAGCTGAAATCTTATGGTGTCAGCATTTTTGGAAGAGTACATAATATTAAGCTGGCCAAAAGGTTTGTTCATTTTTTTTTTCCACATGGTGTCTCTAGTAGAGCTCAGTTGTCTTTAACTTCATTCAAAGCAATTTTGCTAGGTTGAATTGTGACAGCTGTCATATAAGTGTACATTAAAAAACATCAAAATTAGTTAATTTTTTGGTAGACATTTAATGTTGAAAATGAAAAAATCAATATTTTAGGAATGTTTTATTATTTCAAGAAAGGTAAAAACACAAATGAAATGCAAAAAAAAATTGTGCAGTGTATGGAGAAGGTGCTGTGACTGATCAAACATGTCAAAAGTGGTTTGTGAAGTTCCATGCTATATATTTCTTGCTGTAATATGCTCCACAGTTCAGTAGGTCAGTTGATGTTGATAGTGATCAAATCAAGACATTAATTGAGGGCAGTCAAAATTATACCACAAGGGAGATAGCCAACACATTCAAAATATCCAAATCAAGCACTGAAGATTATTTGTACCAGCTTAGTTATGTTAATCACGTTGATGTTTGAGTACATAAATTAAGCAGAAAAAACCTTCTTGACCATAGTTCCTCATGTGATTTTCTAGTTATATGTAATGAAAATGCTCCATTTCTAAAACAAATTGTGATGTGCAATGAAAAGTGGATACTGTACAATAATGTGGAATGAAAGAGATCACGGAGTAAGTGAAATGAACCACCACCAACCACTGAAGGTCAGTCTTCATCCAAAGAAGGTGATGTTGTCTATATGGTGGAATTGGAAGGGAGTCCTCTATTATGAGCTCTTTCTGTAAAACCAAACAATCCCAACAAGTACAGCTCCCAATTGAAAGTAGTGCTCAGCAAAAAGTGTCCAGAACTAGTCAACAGAAAATGCATAATCTTCAATCAGAACAATGCAAAATGGCATGTTTCTTTGATAATCAGGAAAAAACTGCTACAGCTTGGCTGGGAAGTCCTGATCATCCATCATATTCATCAGATATTGCACTTTTGGATGTCCACAAAATTCTCTTAATGGAAAAAGTTCCAAATCCCTGGAAGACTGTAAAACGCACCTGTAACAGTTCTTTGCTCAAAGAGATAAAAAGTTTTGGGAAGATATAACTATGAAATTGCCTGAAAATGGCAGAAGGTAGTGGAACAAAGTAGTAAATATGTTATTCAATAGAATTCTTGCTCAAAATGAAAAATGTATTTTTATTTTTACTTAAAAAAACCCAAAGGAACTAAAAAGGTCACCCTAATACTTTCGGAGAGAGATGGAATGTTTATGCTGAGAGAGATCTAATGCCTTTATTGTTTCATAACTGTCGATATTAAATTTAAAATGTCACCTGAAATTCTTGACAGGGTTGAGATGAGGCAAGGCACATATCCTGGTCTCTGGAAATATCTGATAGGTAGAAGACAGGGCATCCTCACTTCTGAACACTGGCGGAATAACCTATTGCAGATCATTTTAAAAAAGCATAGGAGGTGAGAAACTTTCCTCCCAAGCTTTCAGGAAAAGAGAAAAATTACTGCTTTAGAAACTGAGTACTACTTGAAAAAAGGAAGTACTTCCCTATGTCTGCCCCTGAAAAACTTGCACTAGCCTAAGTTAGATTTGAGAAATCACAGTTTCAGCTGCATGAAAAATACAGGATGTAAAGAAAATGTTGTCTTGTATTGAACCATTGTAAAATCACACCTTGGTTATGCTACAGGACTCTAAATCAAATCATACCTGCTACAGGCTCTACCCATTGAAGCTGATTAAATCAACTGCTTAGAGCCCACCTTGAGCTGTTGTCTACCAGATTCCTGAATTTTTGATGGGGTAGGGAATACTGCTGCCTGAGTTTATCTTAAGCTCTTAAGAGCAAAGATTGTTGAACAGAGACTAATGTCTTCAAATTTTCTGGACTATCTGAGTCTGGGTTATCTGTGAGTCTGGCTTCCAAAGGAAAAATTGGAGTAGAATGGGAATAACAGAAGAAAATATGTGGAGTCACTAGGAGCAGCCAAAATAACGTTTAAAAATTCTTCTCTTTTCCTCTTCCTCTGCCATTCAACCCCCATGCAGCCTTGTGAATATTCAGTTTACTTATTTTTCATAATGGTGAGCTCACTGACATATAGACATTACATTTCAGCAAAGCTCTAGTTATTTCTAGTTATCCTCTGGAACTACATGGAAGAAGTTTAAACTTGCTTAAAAATGGCAAATTTTCAAATTTTCAAGGTAATTGTTGTTATCCCTCATTGTCTAGTACCTGTTCAGTTCAGCTCAGTCACTCAGTCATGTCCGACTCTTTGCGACCCCATGGATGGCAGCACACCAGGCTTCTCTTTCCATCACCAATTCCTGGAGCTTGCTCAAACTTATGGCCATCGAGTCAGTGATGCCATCCAACCATCTCATCCTCTGTCGTCCCTTATCCTCCCACCTTCAGTCTTTCCCAGCATCAGGGTCTTTTCCAATGAGTCAGTTCTTCACATCAGGTGGTCAAAATATTGGAGCTTCAGCTTCACCATCAGTCCTTCCAATGAATATTCAGGACTGATTTCCTTTAGGATGGACTGGTTGGATCTCCCTGCAGTCCAAGGGACTCTCAAGAGTCTTCTCCAACCCCTCAGTTCAAAAGCATCAATTCTTCAGTGCTCAGGTTTCTTTATGGTCCAACTGTCACATCCATATATGACTACTGGAAAAATCGTAGCTTTATCTTTTTCAGCAAAGTGATGTCTCTGCTTTTTAATATGCTATCTAGGCTGGTCATAGCTTTTCTTCCAAGGAGCAAGCGTCTTTTAATTTCATGGCTACAGTCACTATCTGCAGTGATTTTGGAGCCCAAGAAAATAAAGTCTGTCACTGTTTCCATTCTTTCCCCATGTATTTTCCGTGAAGTGATGGGACTGGATGCCATGATCTTAGTTTTTTGAATGTTGAGTTTTAAGCCAGTGTTTTCACTCTCCTCTTATACCTGAATTATCCAATATCCCACAACTGGTCTATCAAATCTCCACTCTTTCTAACTGATCCTGCAAAAATCTAATCTCTAAAATAGGATTAGATTTTAGAAATCCCTTTTATTCATCACTTTCCTGCTCAAGGACCTAAAATTCATTTCCACTGTTTACTTTTTGTTGCCTATTTAAAAAGGATGTGTCTGTTGATGTATTATACAGTAAAGTTTACCTTTCTAAGTATATAGTTCTGAATTTCAACAAATATAGGCTTTTAGCCACCACCACATAATATATAGAATATTTTCATCACCCTCCAAAGTTGATTTGTTCTGTTGCAGTCAATGTCTTTCACCCACCCCTGTGACTGCTGATCTGACTTCTCTCCTTTATAGGTATGCCTCTTCTGGAAAATTATATAACTGGAATCATAGAATATACAGCCTCTTGTGTCTGTCTTCTTTCCCAAAGCAAAATGCTTTTGAGATTTATTCACGTTGTGGCATGAGTATCAGTAGTTTCTTCCTTTTACTGCTAAATTGTGTTCCATTGGATAAATGCACCACAGTTTGATCATTAATTAGTTGATGAGAATTTGAGTTTATCCCATTTTATTATTGCTTTTCAGAAAAACTTCTATGATAATTTTTTGTAGGTCTCTGTGGACATGTGTTTCCATTTCTTTTGCTTAAATACACAGGAGTGAAGTGGTTGGGTCATAAGTTAAGTTATATATTTAAAGTTACAAGAACCTGCCAAACTATTTTCCAAAGAAGCTAACCTGTTTTGCTTTTCCAACAGCAATGTATATAAGCTCCAGTTGCTCTGCAACTTCACCAGGTATAGTCAGGTTAACTGTTTTTGCCATTTAGAAGGTGTGTATTGTTATTTTATTGTGGTTTAATTTGGATTTCCCTAAAGAAAAATTAGGCTTCCCAGGTGGCACTAGTGGTAAAGAACCTGCCTGCCAATGCAGGAGACATAGAGACAGGAGTTCGATCCCTTGGAGGAGGGCATGACAACCCACTCCAGTATTCAACCCTGGAGAATCCCATGGACAGAGAAGCCTGGTGGGCTGCTGTCCAAGAGGTTGCAAAGAGTTGGACACAGTTGAAGTGACTTAGGACCTGCATGCACACAAGGAAAAATTATTTGGGGCAACTTCCTTAGAGTGACTGTTTAAAACTGCTCAAATTTTCATTGGATTGTTTTACCATGATTGAGTTGTGAGAGTTTTTTATATATTATGGATACAAATCCTTTATCAAGCATGTGTTCTGAGATATTATCTCCTTGCTTGTGGCTTGCCTTTTCCTTAACAGCATCATTTGAATGGCAGAGGTTTTAAATTATGATAAAGTCAAATTATCAAACTTTCTTTTGTTTTTTATGCTTTATGCATCCTGTGTAAGAAATCTTAGCCTAACCCAGGTCACACTGACTTTCTCTAGAAGTGTTTTGGTTTTACATTTAGAACAGTGATGCATTTAGAGCTGATTTTACAATATGGATTAAAGGTCTTTTTTATTTTTGCAGTGATCTATTTTTTCCAGCATTATTTGTCGAAAATACTATCATTTCTCCATGAATACCTTGTCACCTTTGTTGAAAATCAATTGATCATAAGTATTTTGTGTCTTTCTATGCACTCTTCTATTTTATTTTATTGATCTATATGTTATCCTTTTGCAAATACTACACTTTCTTGATTACTCTGGCTTCATAGTAAGTCTTAAAAGCAAGTAGTGTATAAGATTATGCTTAAAAAAGGAGCCTTTGTCTTTTCTGAAATATGAAATATAACTCTGATCTGTATCAGGATAACTGGTAGGGGAGATTTGGATAAAGATGCAGAGGAAACAAAACAGCTGAGTTGAATGTTATTGAAGCTAAGTGATGAGTAGATGGAGGCACATTCTCTCCACTTTGGTATGTGATTTTCCATTAAAAAAAGGAAGCAAGTAATGTAAGTCTTCCAGTGTTGCTCTTGCTCTTGTGAAAATTGTATTGGCTATTCTAGTCAGTTTGGCCCAACATAAAACAGGACCCTTAAGGACTGAAACTCATTATACAAGACCTATTTAATAATTCCCATTGCTTTTCCAAATTTGGCATGTTAACAGCCAAATTAAGCCTGTTCTTAATTTCACAAGAGTGAGTGGCACCTCTTGATGGATTGTTGTTGTTTTATTGTTTAGTTGCTGAATTGTGTCTGACTCTTTTGTGATCCCATGGACTGTACCCTGCCAGACTCCTTTGTCCATGGGATTTCCCAGGAAAGAATACTGGAGTGGGATAACATTTCCTTCTCCAGGCGATCTTCCTGACCCAGGGTCGAATCTGTGTCTCCTGCATTGGCAGATGGATTCTTTACTACTGAGCCATTAGGCAAACTCCTTAATTGATTGCCTCAACCTGAATGTCTGGTCCCACCCATTAAGGCCCCTGTATTACTTTCATATTGCTGCTGGGACAAATCACCACAAATTTAGTGGCTTAACACAACTTTGGAAACATAATGGGCAACATGCACATGAAAAATGCTCAGCATCACTAATCATCAGAAAAAAAGAAATCAAAACCACAATGAGATATCACCTTACATCTATCAGAATGGCTTTCATCAAAAAGTGTACAAAAAACAAATGTTGGCAAGGATATAGGTAAAAGGGAACCCTCATACACTTTGATGGGAATGTTAATTGGTACAACCACTATGGATAGCAGTATGGAGGTTCCTCAAAAAACCAAAAGTAGAACTACCATATGGTCTAGCAATCCCACTCCTGGTTGTATACCAGAAGAAAATTAAAACACTAATTAAAAAAGATATATGCACCTCAACGTTCATAGCAGCATTATTTACAAAAGCTAAGAGATGAAAGCAATCTAAGTGTATATCAACAGATAAATTGATAAAGATGTAACACACACACACACACACACACACACATACGCCCTGTAATATTGCTTAGCCATAGGAAAGAATGAAATTCTGCCATTTGCAACAACATAGGTGGCCCTAGAGGGCATTATGTTAAGTGAAATAAGTCAGAAAGATAAATATTGTACAATCTCACTCATATGTGAAATCTAAAAATACAATAAACTAGTTAATATAACAGAAAAAAACAGACTCACAGATACAAAGAACAAACTAGTGGTTACCAGTGGGGAGAGGGAAGGGGGGAGGGACAAGATAGGGGAGGGGATTAAGGTACAAACTACTACGTATTAAATAAATAAATTACAAAGATACATTGTACCACACAGGAAATATGATCACTATTTTACAACTATAAATGGAGTATAACTGTTAAAAATTGTGAATCACTATGTTGTACACCCGAAACTTGATTGCACATCAACTGTACTTCAATTTAAAAACTTTTAATAAAACATTTAAAAAATGGACAAGGAAACTATATAGACATTTTTCAAAGAAGACAAACAGATAGCCAACAGGTACATGAAAAGTTGCTCAACTTTGCTAATTAATCATCAGGGAAATGCAAATTGAAACCACCATGAAATATCATCTCACACCCTTCAGGATGGCAATTAAAAAAAAAATATAGGAGATAACAAGTGCTGGTAAGGGTGGGGAGAAAAGGGAGCCCTCTTACTCTGTTGATGTGAATATGAATTAGTACAATTATGACAGAAAAAAAGTGTTGAGGATTCTCAAAAAATTAAAAATGAAGCAATCATATGATCCAGCAATCCCACTTCTGGGTATACATCTAAAGGAAATAGAATCAGTATATTGAAGAGGTATCTGCCCTCATATATTTGTGGCATTATTCACAATAGCCAAGATATGGAAGCTAAGTATCCATTGATGGATAAATGGGTAAAGAAAATGTCTCACACTCACATACACACAATGAAATACTATTTATCCATAAAAAGAAAGAAATTATGCCATTCTGACAACATGGATGAACCTGAAGAAAGTTATGCTAAGTGAAATAAGCCAGACTCAAAAACACAAATATTGTCTGATTGATGAAAATGAAAGAGGAGAGTGAAAAAGCTGGCTTAAAACTCAACATTCAAAAAATGAAGATCATGGCATCTGGTCCCATCAGTTCATGGCAAACAGATGGGAAACAATGGAAACAGTGACAGACTATTTCCTTGGGTTCCAAAATCACTGCAGATAGTGACTGTAGCCATGAAATTAAAAGACACTTGCTCCTTGGAAGAAATGCTATAACCAACCTAGACAGGATATTAAAAAACAAAGACATCACTTTGCTGACAAAGGTTCATCTAGTTAAAGCTATGGTTTTTCCAATAGTCATATATGGATATGAGAGTTGGACCATAAAGAAAGCTGAGAGCCAAAGAATTGATGCTTTTGAACTGTGGTGGAAAGACTCTTGAGAGTCCCTTGGAGTGCAAGGAGAACAAACCAGTCAATCGTAAAGGAAATCAGTCCTGAATATTCATTGGAAGGACTGATGGTGAAGCTGAAACTCCAATACTTTGGCCACCTGATGTGAAGAACTGACTCATTGGAAGAGACCTTGATGCTGGGAAAGATTGAAGGTGGGAGGATAATGGGATGACAGAGGATGAGATGGTTGGATGACATCACCAGCTCGATGGACATGAGTTTGAGCAAGCTCCAGGAGTTGGTGATGAACAGGGAAGCTTAGTGTGCTGCAGTCCATGGGGTCACAGAGTTGGACACGACTGAGCAACTGAACTGAACTCACTTACATGTAGAACATAAAAAGTTTAACTTACAGAACCAGGTATCTGTCAGGCACTGGGATGGTATCTGTCAGGCACTGGGAGGTAAGGGAAATGGGGAGATGTTGATCAAAGAGTACAAAATTTCAGTTATAAGATGAATAAGTTCTGGGGAACTAATGTACAGCATTGGTGAGAAATTAGAACCCTTGTACACTGTTGGTGAGAATGTCAGATGGTGTGACTGTTGCAAAAAACAGTATGGAGGTCCATCAAAACATTAAAAAGAGAATTATCATATAATCCAGCAATCCCACTGACTTCTGGGTACATATCAAATTGGTATATTAAGGAGATGTGTGTATACCAATGTTCACAGTAGCCTTATTCACAATATCCTAAAGGAAGAAGATACTCAAGTGTCCATCAACAAATGAATTGATGAACAAAATGTGGTATATGCATACAATAGGATATTATTAAGCCTTGAAAAAGAAGGAAATCCTACATTTCCCATGCTACAACATGAATGAAACTTGAGAACATTATGCTAAGTGAAATAAACTAGTTATAAAAAGACAAATATTGTATGATTTAACTCATATGAGGTACCCAGAGTAGTCAAATTCAGAGACAGATAATGGAATGACGTTTGCCAGGGGTTGCGGGAAGAAGGAAATGAAGAGTGGTTGTTTAATGGTATATATAGTTTTAGTTTTTCAAGATGAAAAGAATTCTGGAGTTGGTTGCATAATGATGTGAATGTAACACTGGTGGACTCTACACATAAAATGATTAAAATGATAAATCTAAAAAAATTAAAGCAAACTAGTGAATATAACAAAACAGATACAGTCACAGATATAGAATACAAACTAGTGGTTACCAACGAGGAAGTGGGAAGGGAAGAGGAACAAGATAGGGGTATGACATTAAGAGATACAAACTATTATATGTAAAATAAATAAGCAAAAATGATATGTTGTACACCATAGGAAATATAGTCATTATCTTATAATAACTTTAAATGGATTATAATCTATAAAAAATATCAAATTGCTATATTGCATCCCTGAACCTAATATAATGTAAATTAACTACACTTCAATTAACTATAAGTAAATAAATAAAACAACTCAATTTTATTATGTTATAGCTTTGTAGATTAGAAATTTGACTCAGGTCTCTCTGGGCTGAAATGACAGTGTTGGTAGGCTTCTTATCCTTTCTGGAGGCTCAAGGGGGTGGTTTTTAATCTCTTTGTTTTTTTTTGCCTCACCACAAGGCATGCAGGATCTTGGTTCTGCGGGATCTTGGTTTGGAAGAGGGAGGGAATCCATGCCCCCTGCAGTGGGCTCTGGGAGGTTTAGCCACTGGACTGCCAGATAAGTCTCTGGAATTTGTTTTTTTGCCTTTTCCAGCTTTTAGAGGCTGCCCACATTCCATCTTCAAAGCTAACAATGGACAGTTGAGTCTTA
The DNA here is from genome assembly GCA_006408695.1 of Aepyceros melampus. Lineage (NCBI taxonomy): Eukaryota > Metazoa > Chordata > Mammalia > Artiodactyla > Bovidae > Aepyceros > Aepyceros melampus. The sequence continues at coordinate 66,621 of SJXQ01002777.1, forward strand.
TGTTGAATCATTCTGATACCACTGACTCTTGCTCTTCCCCTTTCTATTTTTAAGGATTCTTGGGTTTCCATTTGGGCATACTGGCTAATACAGAAGAATCTCCCTATTTTAAGGTCACCTGATTAGGAACTTAAACTCCATCTGAACTTTATTTCTCTGTTGCCTTGAAGGTGAAGGTGAAGGTGAAGTTGCTCAGTCGTGTCCGACACTTTGCGACCCCGTGGACTGTAACCTACTAGGCTTTCCGTCCATGGGATTCTCCAGGCAAGAATATTGGAGTGGATTGCCATTTCCTTCTCCAGGGGATCTTCTCGACCCAGGGATCGAACCCAGTTCTCCCGCATTGGAGGCAGATGCTTTAACCTCTTAGCCACCAGGGAAGCCACCTCTCTGTTGCCTTATAATATATTCCCAGGTTCTGAGGTTTAAGATGCGGACATCTTTTGAGGACCATTATGCTTCCCTGGTGGCTCACACAGGAGCCACCCACAATGCAGGAGACTCCAGTTCGATCCCTGAGTCAAGAAGATCCCCTGGAGAAGGGAATAGTACTCTTGCCTGGAGTATTCCATGGACAGAGGAGCCTGGTGGGATATAGTCCATGTGGTCTCAAAGAGCTGAACATGACTGAGTGACTAACACTAACTCTGCTGCCTGCAGGGCTTCCCAGGTGATGCTAGTGGTAAAGAATCTGCCAGTGTAGGAGACATAGGAGACGTGGGTTCAATCCCTGGGGCAGGAAGATCCCCTGGAGGAGGGCATGGCAACCCACTCCAGTATTCTGGCCTGGAGAAGCCCTATGGACAGAGGAATCTGGTGGGCTACAGTCCATAAGACTGCAAAGAGTCAAACAACCGAATCAGCTTTTAGCACACACACATGCATGCTGCCTGCAATCATGATGCATTTTCCTTTGTGTATACTGCTGAATTTAATTTACTGATATTTTGTTAAGACTTTCTGCATCTATGTACCTGGTCTGTGCTTTTCCTTGCTTGCGATGCCCTTGTTCAGTTTTGATATCAGAGTAACAATGGTGAAATAATATATGTAGGACAGTGTTTATTATACTTGTATTTTCTGAAAGAGCTTGTTTATAATTTATGGTGTATCTACTTGCTTGGTGATTTCTAACTATGAATTGAATTTCTATAGTAGACATAGGACTGTTTTGATTGTTTATTTTTCTTGAGTGAACAATGGTAGTATCAGTCAAAGAATTTGTCAATTTCATCTTAACTGATCAAATTTATTGGCAAAATTGTCAAAATAGTCTTTTATTATGCTTTTTAAGTTCTGTAAGTTCTGTAGTGATGTCTCTCCTTCTTTTGTAACATTGGTAATTTATGTCTTTTTTTCTTTCTTCTTGATCCATCTGTCTTGATGTTTATAAATTTTATTGTTCTTTTCTCAGAACCAGGCTTTGGTTTCATTGATTTTTGCTGTTTTTCTGCTGTTTGCTCTGGCAATGATTTGTACTCTTTATATTTTCTTCTCCTTTTGGCCTTGGGGTTTATTATAATTTGTTCTTTTTCCTGGTTTCTTAATCTGGAAGTTGAGATTATTGTTTCAAAAGTTTCTGTTTGTTCCAATATAATCTTTTACTGCTATAAATTCCCCTCTAAGCATGTTTTGTTTCTCTCCCACATATTTTGATATGATGTATTTTCATTTTCATTATATTCAAAATATTTTATGATTTCTTTTGTGATGTCATTGACCTATAGAGTTTTTAGAATTGTGTTGTTTAATTTCCAAATAATTAGATATTTTTCATAATATTGATTTCCAGTTTAATTCTATTGGTCAGAAAATACTTCAATTATTTTAATTGTTGTTTTTCTTTTATGCACAATAAGCCATTTTTGTGAGTGCATCATATGCACCTGAAACCAATGCATATTCTTCTGTTTTTGAGTGAAGTGTTCTATAACATTTCAGGTCAAGTTTGTTGATTATATTATAAATACATTCAATATCTTTATTTTCTGCCTACTTGTTATATTGATAAATGAGAGAGACATGTTGAAGTATCCAACTGTAACAGCATATTTATCTTTTTCTCCTTTCAGTTCTGACAATTTTTGCTTTGTGTATTTTGAAATTCTGTTGATAGATACACACACATTTAAAGTTATGTTGTTGTCTTGATGAACTGAATTCCTCATCATTATGTTATATCCTTTTTTATCTTCAGAAGTAATATTACTTGTTTTGAAGTATTCTTGGCCTGTTATTCATTCATATAGCCATTCCAGCTTTCTTTTGGTTAAAGCTTTCATGGTACTATTATTTTCCTTTTCAGCTACAAATTATTTTATATTTCTAGTGAAAGTCTTGTAAAAAGCATATGATTGGGTCTTGCTTTTGTAGACAATATGACAATATCTACCTTTCTGCGGTGGGTGTTCAGACCATTTACATCTAATGGAATCGTTGATATGGTTACATTTATATCTATATATTGCTGGTTGTTTTCTGTACATCTCATCTGTTCTTTATTAATTTTTCCTCTTGTTTTGTTTGAATAGATTGGGTAATATTTGTGATGCCATTTTATCTCCTCTCTTCACTTATTCAGTATCTTTTCAAAATTTTGTTTATTGATCTCACTATACTTTATAATATACATCTTTAATTAGTCAGAGTCCAATTACAAATAATATTCCATTAATACAACTCACATGTAGTATAAGAACCTTACACCAAACGTTACCAATTACCCCCACATATCTGTTGTGCCATTGTTGCCATGTGTTTTGCTTATACATGTTATAAGCTCAAAAATATGCTGTTACTACTTTTTCTTGATATTGCCTATTTAATTTTAAAGAGACTAAAATACTCACAGAATGCCTTTTATATTTAGGTTTCTTTTTATCATTACTGGCACTCTTCATTTTTTTCTATAGAGCCAGGTTTCCATCTGGTATCTTATTCTTTCTGCCCAAGTGACTTCTGTTAACATTTCTTGCAGCACATGTTTACTAGAAGTAAATTCTCTCAGCTTTTGTTTGTCTGAGAAAGTCTTTATTTTCTCTTCATTATTGAAAAATATTTTCAATAAGTAAGATTTCTAAATGGACATATATTTCTGTCAATACTTTGAATATGTCACCCAATTATCTTCTGGCTTGCATAGTTTCTGAGAAGTCTATCGTGATTTCATTTGTTCCTCTGAATGTAATTCCCTGTGGGCTTCCCTGTAGCTTAGATGGTGAAGAATCTGCCTGCAATGCAGGAGACTTGGGTTCGATCCTTGGGTTGGGAAGATTCCCCTGGAGAAGGCAATGGCAATCTACTCCAGTATCTTGCCTGGAGAATTCCATGGACAGAAGAGCCTGGCAGGCTGCAGTCCATGGGGGTAGCGAACAGTTAGACATGACTGAGTCACTAACACATTCATTCTGAATGTACTGCATCTTTTTAACCATCAATATTTTTGTTTTGTAGTTGTTTTTCAGAAGTTTGATTATGAACTATTTTGAAGTATATATTTATATTTATCCACATCTGAGTGCCTTGGATATGTGGCTTTCTTAGATATATGTCTTTCATTGCTTTTGGACTATTCTCAGTCATGTTTTCAAATGATTCTTCTGTACCATTTTTTTGCCTTCTTTTCTGAAACTCAAATTACTTGTATGTTAGTCAATGACATGTTGACCCACAACTTTTGGATACTTTGTTCTTTTTTTTCACTTTTTCTCTTTTTGACTTATAGTTTGTACAACTTAGACTAACCTATCCTCAAGTTTACTAATCCTTTCTTTGGTGTATTCATCTATTAATGAACCCATCAAAGGCATTCTTCAGCTATGTAAATACATTAATGTATTACTTTGTTACTATAAGCTTTTAAATAAAATTATAGTATTTAATATTTCCATTTTACTCATTCATATAGTTTGCTGTGCTGAAATCCCTCATCTGTTCATATATATACACCCATCTTTTTCACTAAGACATTTATCATATTAATTAATTATAGTTATTTTAAAGTCTCTTTCTAATCATTCCAATAGCTGCAACGCCTCTGAATTCTGTTTAGTTAATTGCTTAATTTCTTGAAAATAGATTATTTTTTCTTTGCTTTTGCATTTGTTTCTAATTTTTCCCCTATATTATAGCTTTGTTTTTAAAAATTTTTATTGGAGTATAGTTAATTTACAATTAGTTTCAGGTGTTCAGCAAAGTGACACGGTTATACATACACATATATCTACTTTATTTAATGCCAGACATTGTGTTTAGAAGAATAGTAAGAACTATGGTAATTAGTTATGCCTGGATATGAAACCTGCCTCTTCTTGTATAAGGCTGTTTAATTGGAAACTGAGTCAATTCATTCTGTAGTCGAGCAGGCTTTGTTACTTGTGCTCTCATTATCATCAGTGCACCACTGACTTTGAATTCTGGTAGTGGTAAGCTGCTAAATATCACATCCTTATAGTGTGAATTGTGTTGCTAGAGAGTTTTTCTCAGTGTTTCTGCTTCTCCCTCAGTTTTCAGTTGCCCTTGCATGCCTGGACCACAGAGGGGAGTTCTTTCTATGTTCCTGCCCCTCGTTCAGTAGAAAAATACTGTTGGCTTGTTATTTTGCTCTGGGATCCTCATGGGGGCATAGCATGTTCTCTGTTGACTTGGTCCCTTGTCAGTCTCAGGCAGGCGCTGTATACTTGAGCTTCAGGAATGAAGCTTCCTAGTACCTCTGGCCATCCTTACAGGGATAATGAAACTCTGTCCTGTAGCTGTCTTTGGTCTTGGGCAGGAGCTTCCTGGTCCTTTCCCAGAAGTAGCTACCCTATGCTTGGTATGTTTATATGATCCTGGGCCCCAAAACATTTTCTGCCCCTATTCCAGAGAAAGATGGATTTGCTTATGTTCTTCTGCAAGGAGCAAAGTATTTTTCCTGAGTTCTGAGTGAAAGACTCCTTATCCTTTCCTCAGTGACAGAAAGGTTTGCTTCAATTTCCCCTACCTCACCCAAAGCAATAGATCTTTGCCTATGTCATGGAACTGAGAGGATTTTCCTTCCCACCCCTAGCATCTTTTTTTTTTTAATTAATTTTTATTTTTTAGTTTGTTTCGCTTTATAATACTGTATTCGTTTTGCTATACATTGACATGAATCAGCCATGAGTGTACATGATCTCCCAATCCTGACCCCCTCTCCCCACTCCCGCCCCACACCATCTCTCTGGATTATCCCGTGCATCAGTCCCAAGCATCCTGCATCCCACATCGAACCTAGACTGGAGATTCGTTTCACTTATGATATCATACATGTTACACTGTCACTCTCCCAAATCATCCCACCCTCTCCCTCTCCCACAGAGTCCAAAAGGCTGTTAAGGAATCTCCACACTGTTCTCCATAGTGGCTGTACTAATTTGCATTCCCACCAACAGTGTAAGAGGGTTCCCTTTTCTCCACACCCTCTCCAGCATTTATTGCTTGTTGACTTTTGGATCACAGCCATTCTGACTGGTGTGAAATGGTACCTCATTGTGGTTTTGATTTGCATTTCTCTGATAATGAGTGATGTTGAGCATCTTTTCATGTGTTTGTTAGCCATCCGTATGTCTTCTTTGGAGAAGTGTCTATTTAGTTCTTTGGCCCATTTTTTGATTGGGTCATTTATTTTTCTGGAGTTGAGCTGCATAAGCTGCTTGTATATTTTTGAGATTAGTCGTTTGTCAGTTGCTTCATTTGCTATTATTTTCTCCCATTCAGAAGGCTGTCTTTTCACCTTGCTTATAGTTTCCTTTGTTGTGCAGAAGCTTTCTTAAGGCTTTTACTTCATAGGAACGAAGAGTTTGAGGAAGCTTACAGGGAAGTCTTTTCCCATCTTTTTTTTAAATACCCAATGTTGATGTATGAAAATTAGCCTGTGTGTGAAGCAAACTTCTCTTGTATTGGGGACAACCAGTTATTTCACATAACACACTATTTTGAACTCCTCCCCCAAACTGTCTCTTACGTGGAAATGAACTCAGTCTATTCATTGTTCACATACATGGTATATTCAAACCTGCCTTTATGTGTTTGCTTATGCTATTCCTCTTATATAGAAAGCTGTCTTTTCTATAAATTCTCAGATCTTTCCTAGTCAAGCACAACTTTTGTTTCCTTCTTGATAATTCCAGCCAACTTTAACTGCTTACTTGTTGATCACCCTTATAACTTATTTTAATGTATCATTGCCTCAAATTTACAAGTAGATATTTAAATGTGTACCATTTAGCGCTTTAATACACCGTATTGTATTGTTTCCTAACTGTGTCAAAGGTCTAACCAGGTACACAATAGGTGTTCAGTATCCTGACATCCTGACAATAGAATTTAGTTAGCAAAAATGTATTGAACTGCTCTTGTATCACATTGACTGTGATAATAAAACAAATACAACTATTTCAACTTCTTTTTGATTAATGTTCATATGATATTAGCCCATTAGCAGATTAGTTTAGCAAATTAGCTCTGAAAGACAGTAGAATATCACAGGAAAAAACATAGGCAATGAAGTCCAATGACTCTGAATTGCAGTCTTCAAAATGTTTTGGCAGTGTGACTGTTGCCAAGTTACTTAATGCTTCATAAAGATTAAGTGAAGTAATATTATTTACTTAGACATAGAGAAGATGGTCCAGGGTGAAAAGTTGTAAAATAGGTTGTTTGCTGGGAGCAAGAGATGTTAAAAGATTGGGGGTATTGCTTCAAAAAAGTGAAACTAGAGTAAAGCCTCACTGTGTGTGTCTGTGGTGTGGGAGAATTGACACAAAGTAGACAGCAAGAAATGCAGTATTGTAGTTTTTAAAGTATTGGCAGCAGAATCATAAAAACCAAGTATCAAGACCTAGCTCTACACTACTTAACTTTGTGAATCTTAGGCATGTTGCCACATCCTCTTGGACTTCGGTTTCTTCATCAGTAAAGTGGATACAGTATTTAAGTTTGCTTGAATAACTTCATAGCTATCTCAAGGACCAACAAAGGAACAATATGAACAATGGATAAAAGAAAAATAAAGAAACAATACACAGTAAACTATAAAGAGTTCCACAGAAAACTGTGGGGTTTATAATTATAGTGATCCTGAGGGTAAAACAAACAAGTTCCCAGTCTTCCCACTCTTGGCAAAATCAGAACTAGTCAAGTTGCTGCCAACTCAATTCATACCCCCAAAGGGACTTGGGACAGTGAGCATAGACATGAGATTTAGGTTCTAAATTTCTATTCTTCCCTTAATATCTGTCTCAAATATAGTGTTGCTTAAGGGAACCTAGATGTGAAGTTGCCTCAACAGGAGCAAGACTGGGGCAAGAATTTGGAAAATGTCTATTCAAAAGTGAAACATAGTTCAGAAAAATGTGAATTGGCCAAGATAAAGTGTGGACAGGGAGGTTTAAGCAGGATGGTTTGCCATTTAATAACGTAACGAAAGAGAAAAACCTGGTTTGTGGAAGTATTTTCCTATTTCCATCTCTGAGTCTTACTTTAGTCAAGAGAAAAGTGTCTCTCAAGTGAACACCGTAGAAGTCCTCAAATACCAACTGCCAAGGAAAGGTGATAAATTGCACTGGGAGTTGTTACAACTTTTAAAAAATTGAACAAGTTGGGGAAAACTTCAAATGCTGGAGCAGGTAAAGAAAGGGCTGGGAGCAATTAGCAAGCTACCATTTTAGGAGCATTCAGTTTGTCCAGTTAGCCAAGAAAATGTGACTGGTCTGCGTCTGATTGTGTGTGTCTGGTGTCATTTGTATGTTGTTATACGTGCATGTTTAAGGATTTGTATCTGTGTGATAGTATGTATTGGCTTTGTTGTTTTTGTTATTTTGTATGTGTTTGAATCTGCATGTGTGTCCTGTGATCATTTGCATTTATGTGCTTCCCTGGTGGCTCAGAGGATAAAGCATCTGCCTGCAATGCAGGAGACCCGAGTTCGATCCCTGGGTTGGGAAAATCCCCTGGAGAAGGAAATGGCACCCCACTCCAGTATTCTTGCCTGGAGAATCCCATGGACCAGAGGAGCCTGGTGGGCTACAGTCCATGGGGTCGCAAAGAGTCGGACACGACTGAGTGACTTCACACACACACACGTATATATGTACACATCCAGGGTTCTAGGATTCTTTTCGGGTTTTCTTAATCTATGAACTCTTTAGTTTATATGGTAAGATTGTGAGTAAAAAGGGGTAGTTGTTCATTCTGAGAATGTTATAGACTAAGCTGAAATTTTCTCTAATACTTCAAGACAGTTCCCTTGATCAATGCCTCCTCTTCTTACCGAATCCAAGCTCGCTTTGCTCACAGCACTACAGGCCAATAAATCTGAGAGATGAGATGTTGAGGCAAGGAATACGGCTTTGTTCGGAAAACTGGTTGACCCAGAAGGTGGCAGAATAATGTCTCAAAATAAGCATCTTGTATGGGCCTGGATGCCAGGTTCTTTTACAGGTCAGAGATGGGGGGGGGGGAGGTGAGGAAAACAAAGTAAAAAGACCATTTAATTCTTGCAAATATCACCTAGAATGGCAAGCTTCAGGCAGGGGGATGTGTTAGTTTCTTTTTCTTACAGTCATTTCACAAGGTGATGTGAAATGGAATCTCTCCTGCCATATCAATAAACAAGGATGTCACAGATATCTGTGTTTCTGGCCTTCCAGACAAGAATTTCTGAGCCATGCTGACATCACTTCCCACACAAGGACTCAAGGACATCACTGTCATTCACAGGTGGGCAGGGTCAGGTTATCTCCCAGGAAGCTAAACAAAGGCACTTTAAGGGTTGGCAGAAGGGAGCAGGGTTCCCTGAGGTGGGCTATTATATATGTTTATAATAACAAAAACACCAATACAGTATACTTACACATATGTATGGAATTTAGAACGATGGTAATGATAAACCATGTGGTGTTGGAGAAGACTCTTGAGAGTCCCTTGGACTGCAAGGAGATCCAACCAGTCCATTCTGAAGGAGATCAGCCCTGGGATTTCTTTGGAAGGAATGATGCTAAAGCTGAAACTCCAGTACTTTGGCCACTTCATGCGAAGAGTTGACTCATTGGAAAAGACTCTGATGCTGGGAGGGATTGGGGGCTGGAGGAGAAGGGGACGACTGAGGATGAGATGGCTGGATGGCATCACGGACTCGATGGACGTGAGTCTGAGTGAACTTCGGGAGTTGGTGATGGACAGGGAGGCCTGGCGTGCTGCGATTCATGGGGTCACAAAGAGTCAGACACAACTGAGCGACTGAACTGAACTGAACTAGACACAGGCACTAATCAACAGAATGACACCAACTGTCATTTGGATTTCCATTTTGCAGACCCGGCAGAGAAACTGAGGCTGTGAGGATAATATGTCAAAAGCCACAAGCCTAAGGAACAGTAAGAGTCTAAGCAAAGAATGGAAAGGGGAAATTTCTGAAACTATGAAAGGGAAATTACATTGAGTACTTGAAAAGTTCAGTACCTGGAAACAAATTTTCTAGGGATTTTGTGGTGCATTCTCTTCAGAATCAAACTGTTATTTTCTATACTGACCATGAATTCTCAAAGGACTTTACAGGTGTGAAATTACTATCTTTAGAGACAGACAGATGGAGAAGGAAAATTACCTGCACCTATTTTTTCCAAATAAAGATTTTAAGAAAAGCATAAGCCTGAACCACTTTGCTTTCCTTGAAATAGTGCCTTCTAAGTCATATGAATATCTTCTGTGAAATTTAATTTTTAAAAGATAAAATGTAGAAAACAATGCAATAGCTAGATTTTTACTAAGAAGCATTTCATGCCTTCATTTTTATTTCTACAGAAAAATAACTTGAGCTATTAAAAACAATGACAAAGTAAAAACTAATGGTAATATATTCTCAAATACTAATTGAGATCCATATTTCACATTTTACAACAAATCTCAAACAGAAGAACGAGTTATATCCAAACAGTTCAAATTACATAAACAGTAGCATACACTATTTATTAGGTATATGAGAAGAGTTGTAATGACATATGTCTTTTTAAAATAAAACACAAGTGAAAGAAAGGAAAACCTACAAACCAAAGAAAACTATACAGTACTAAAATATCAATAAAATGTACATATATACTATATGCTATGCAAAATGTCATCATTTAGCACAAAATATGCTTAAGTCCTCCAAAAAAAACAATCCACAGAAAATAAAAATGTACACAAATATTAAAACTGTTTGACATAATTGTTCATACTGAGAATCAAAAGCACTCAGAAAAAAACTCAGTGAAACAGTAATAACCTTACAAAACATCAGACACTATGTTCTTTTGATACATATCATCTGACTTAATCCTTACAATGGCCACAGTAGGCAGGCTATGGCATTATTCACACTTTACAGTCCAGTAAAGCCAATGGTTAAGAACAGTAAGTACCCTTCCCAAGATCACACATCTAGTCAAGGGTGATTCTGGGATTTACACGCAGACAGCCTAACCCCAACACCCATGTTCTTTATCATGTGAAAGTGAAAGTCACTCAGTTGTGTCTGACTCTTTGCGACCTCAGGGACTATACAGTCCATGGCATTCTCCAGGCCAGAATATTGGACTGGGTAGCCTTTCCCTTCTCCAGCAGATCTTCCCAACCCAAGAATCAAACCGGGGTCTCCTGCATCGCAGGCAGATTCCTTACCAACTGAACTATGAAGGAAGCCCCTCAAGTTGGAAAAAATAACATTTTTACTAATAGTTTAATATCTATTTATCAATATTACCAATAACCACTAAATTATCAAAACAAAAATTACCACTATTGATGATACATCATTAATAGGAGGATATGCTGTACAGCTTTGAAAGAAACTTAGGAAAATGTTTCCAAAGCATACATTCCTTTTCCTAGTAATTCCACTTTTAGGTCTATAATCCCAGGAAGTGAAATAAAGCAGAATTATTTGCTGGAAAATATCATAATTACCAATATTATATAATAACACTATTTATAGTTATAGTAGTCCAAATATCCATCCGAAGTATAACCAAATAATTTCTATTACATTAAAAAGTATAATCATTATGACCACATTACAACATGGAAAATGACAGAAAGGTACATTAAATATGCAAGAGAACATGTGTGAGAGGGCCTAAGAAAGAAATAAAAACGCCTCATTAATTTGAAGTAGTGGAGTTCACACTGATTTTTTTTTAGTTTCCCATTAATACTGTTATTTTGTGCAATAAATATATTCTGTGCAGAAAATGTTTAAAAGTACACAGTGCAACAATACATGCAATGTATCCACTATAAATTTTTACATATACTAACCATTTAATCAATAGCAAATAGTAATATCTAACATTTATGCCCTTACTACATGCCCTAAGGACTTTGTATGTATTAATACCTTTAATCCTCACAACAATCCAATCTTAACAGTTGCATTATCTCTAGCTTACTAATAAGGAAAACAGGGCATCAGGATGGTAAGCAACTTGCCTAAGTTCAGCCAGCTAATAAATTGCAAAATCAGGATGTATTTCAGGACCCACACTCTTTTAAGAGTTCTACTCTGGCAGTCACTTGTGTGACCCTGTCAAAAACTCTTATTACTAGAAAGCAGAATAAGGACATAGGTAAACAATTGGTAAGCATAATGTTTACATATGGCAGTAACATACTGTGTTTTTAGGAAAGCTTATTTTCTGAGCCCAAACTAAAGAAAAACCATCTTTGAAGCTCTCCTTTACTGAATCCTGGATTTATAAAAATAAGAATATGTTTTTTTTAAAAAGAATTTTAATATGAATAAAAAAGGAAAAGGTCCCTGAGAAATATATCTTTATAGTGACAATCTATTTTTTTCTTGTCATTACAACATATCCCAATTCATTTTAAGTGTTAAATAAACTCCAGTACTTTGGCCACCTCATGCAAAGAGTTGACTCATTGGAAAAGACTCTGATGCTGGGAGGGATTGGGGGCAGAAGAGAAGGGGATGACAGAGGATGAGATGGCTGGATGGCATCACTGACTCGATGGATGTGAGTGTGTGTGAACTCCAGGAGATGGTGATGGACAGGGAGGCCTGGCGTGCTGCAATTCATGGGGTTGCAGAGTCGGACACGACTGAGCAACTGAACTGAACTGATTTATAAACAGATGATATTTGGGTTATTTAAAACCAGTTTTTTTTTTTTTAATTAATTTTTATTTTTTAGTTTGTTTTGCTTTACAATACTGTATTCGTTTTGTTACACATTGACATGAATTAGCCATGAGTGTACATGAACTCCCAATCCCGACCCCCACTTCCACCCTCCCGCCCCACACCGTCTCTCTGGATTATCCCCGTGCATCAGTCCCTAGCATTCTGCATCCTGCATCAAACCTGGACTGGCAATTCGTTTCGCTTATGATATCACACATGTTACATTGCCACTCTGCCAACCCATCCCACCCTCTCCCTCTCCCACAGAGTCCAAAAGGCCATTCTATACAACTGTGTCTCTTTTGCTGTCTTGCGTACAGGTTTATCATTACCATCATTCTAAATTCCATATATATGTGTAAGTATACTGTATTGATGTTTTTCTTTCTGGCTTACTTCACTCTGTATAATCGGCTCCAGCGTCATCCACCTCATTAAAACTGATTCAAATGTATTCTTTTTAATAGCTGAGTAATACTCCATTGTGTATATGTACCACAACTTTCTTATCCATTCATCTGTTGATGGACATCTAGGTTGTTTCCATGTCCTGGCTATTACAAACAGTGCCGCGATGAACATTGGGGTACACGTGTCTCTTTCAATTCTGGTTTCCTTGGTGTGTATGCCCAGCAAATTAACTCTATTTTTCAACCAAACACCATCCTGGCATACTCAAAATTTTACTCTGACCTTTAGACTTTCAGGGTAGTGTATCTGGCAACTACTTCTTTGGCGTTTTTCACCTGTGTATCTTATAGACAGAGCAACTTTGTGATGCTCAAACTATACTCTGGATTCTGTTTTCCCTATTTTGACATTGCTAACTCCATTCTTCCAGTTGTACAGGAAAAAACCTTCGGCGTCATCCTTGACTCCTCTCTCACACCGCACATGCCATTGGTCAGCATATACGGTCTGAGTATGACCATTCCTCACCATCTCTACCACTATCACTCTAGTCCAAGCCAGCATTTTCTCTCTTAACTGGATTGTTGAGGTGGCCTCCTCACCGCCTCCATCCTGGCCCACTACAATCTGCCCTCAACATAACAGCCAATGCTTCCCTTTGAAAACGTCAGCCAGATGATGTCACATCTCTCCTCAAAACTCTCCACCTCATTTAATTCACGGAAAATCCCAGAATCCCAACAGCAGCCTACAAAGCTCCAGCAAGATGGCCTCCATCTCCCTCTCAGACCTCGTCTCCTTCGCTCTGTCCTCCTCTTCCAGCCACACTGCCATCCTGGTGTTCCTCACATACAGTTTCCTTCCTCCATCTGAGCACTGGCTGTTCCCTCTACTTGGAAATCCTTTCCCTCAGAATCCACATAGCTTGTTTCCTCTTAACCTTTAGGTCTCTCCTCATATGGTGCCTTCTGAGTGCCCTCTCTGATCACTAGTTGTTAATAAGAGATCTTTCCATGGTTGCCATGCCCCTTCCTCTGTTTTATTTTTCTCCATGGGTGTTGTGAACACCTGCCACTGTATGTAGATTTTCTTATTTATTTTACATATTATCTGTCTCCTTTAAGAGAATATTCAGCTCCACACTGGCAGGAGATCTATAGTTCATCTTCATAAACTAGATCATCGCTGAGCACATGTAGGTATTCTGTAAATAACTGTGTAATTAACCAGTTTGCTACTAAAATTAGAACTATGGTTAAAATCCTTATGTGAGATGAAGTAAAGGAAGAAGCCGTAAGTAAAACATCAATTATTTTCATAACAAGAAGCAATAAACGTTGTCTTCATCTTCCTGTACTTTGTTAACTTTTGTTTCTCTGTATTTGACATATAATGCAAAATCCAAAAACTATTTTAAAATAAATGTATTGAAGTTTGGGTCAAAGATACTACTCAATTTTACTTATTATTACTTATTATTATCTTTGCAATTTCTCATGACAAACCGAAAAACCACTTTTAGAAACTGATGAAAAACTTTTGGCAATTCTACTTGTGGACTCTCTCCCCTAACCATTTTGGGCTCTCCACTCCCAGAGACTGCCCTCATTCTCTCTCAGCTTCCTCTGGTCTTTAAACATTAACACATTATTTACACAGCTAACAGGATTATCTTTCTAAAATACAGCTTGTATCATTGTCCATATTGAAAACTCGCAGACCTATCTGGTGCCTATGGAAAAAAGTAAAAAAGCCTCAGTGTGCTCTGCAAAGCCAGTCCAGTCTACTGGGAAGGGGACACAGCCCACGTTTACTCCCTAACCTGCCAAACTCCCAGTCTTTGAAAACTAATTCCAGGATCCAAATCATGTCATGAATTGTCCAAACCTTCATCACTTTGCCTGTACTTTTCTTTGCCCTGAATACTCTAAAGCCCTTCTATTTCAGGTAAATAACAATTGACTATTAAAACAAGGCAAAGATGATATGTCATCTTTATGAAAGTATCAGAAACTCTCCTCAAAAACAGGTCTTATAGGTCTTTCTCCTTCACCATTTCCTCTAACAGAGTAGATTATGTGTTGAGTTCATAGATTAAGAGCTTTTCTTCTCAACCTGACTTTAAATTTTAGAGAACTAGGGAACAAATGTGTGCCCATGACACAGTTACACAGCTGGTACTCAGTGCATGTTTAATGAATGAGAATATAAAACAATATCCTTCGCCAAGCAGACCAAGTAACCTGGAAGAAAAAAGCTTTAAATGTCCTCTAGATTTTGTTTATGTCATTTCTACAACATAAATTTTTGAACCATAAAAGTTAAATATTTTCAAGTTTTCAAACTGCACAAGGACTTTATGAGAACCTTTTACATCACAAAACCTATAAATTCTATGGAAAAAATAAATTTCCACATCTCTGAATATAGTAAATTATGTTTATATGGAAACACTGGCACCAAATTTCAGTAGAAAACTTTTTTTGGCACTCATTCACAGGGAGCAATAAATCATTTCCTTCTGCAAATGAATGTTATTGTGGGTGGGCCTTTTATACAGAGAAAATATTTGGATTCAAAGGTTCCCTCCCTGGCACTGGAGAAATCTGTCATGACCAAGGTATCGAAGCTTAGCAGTTCTTAAACTTAGGAATTTTGTACTCATTCAGTTAGTTTTGATTTTTTAAAAGAGCCATTAATTCTCCTAATGATCAGGCCAGATTGGAGTATAAGAGCCCTATTGGAGTCATGTGATTAATGAAAAGAAACAGTGATGAAAGAAGAGTGAATTGCAGTTGATTATCTACAGTCTAGCACGTGGCTAGACTATACTCCTAGTTCCTGGAAGGAAGGTGAGGACTCAGGAGTTAGGTAGGTGAGCTCTAGCCAGTGGGATGTGAGCACAACCACTAATGGATGCAGCACCTCTACTCGTGGCCCACGGAACCTCCAACGTGCAATTTCCCGGGTCTCTCCCCTCGGCCTGAAGCACGTAAGCACGTAAGCACCATGGAAGCCAAACATGGAAAATGATGGAGCCATAAAACAAGGCCAGCCTGGGCCCTTAAATCACTAATCAAAGAACCATCTGCTAGTCAGGAAATCTGCTCTGAACTTAACATGAAGAAATCAATTTGTTCTTTCTAATAGCTGAGCACTATACATTTTGAGCTATTATCACTATGCAACAATAAGCATTATCATAACTAAATACATTCATTGAGTCTGAAAATTAGCAATTTGCGAACTTTGATAAGTATTCAATTACCTTCATTATGCTACCTTTTTCTCACTTCACAAGGAAACATGTAAACATCTGATTTTCCTTGTAACCAGTAAATTTTCTACCCAGTCTTCCTAACACTATGCTATGGACTATTTTAAAAGAATTTTATGTACATATTTATGTATTAGATACAAATAATTAAAATATTTGATCCATGATATATATAAAGAACAAATATATATAATTTACATGTTAAATACATAATTTATAAACTGATTATACATTATATACAATATATATAATAAAGATATCTGATCCCTGTTTGAAAGAATCATGCCAAATTAACCTAATTAGCATCAGTTAACTACCCAACTTATGTGCCTGACACTGAGGAAGCCACTCAAGACACAAGGGTGAAAAAGCACAATACATCCCAGAAATGTATACTTGGCATGTTTATCCTGACCACTTGTAATCGACAGCTTCAAGAAAAACAGTCTAGGTTTTATCTTTATAGTAGAAGAGATTTAGATATGAAGTATATTAATTTATTGTAAAAAACAGACTTAAGACTTTTAATTTAAATTAAAAATCAAACTGCACTTGGTTTGTCTCTGTAATGAAATGTTTGATGTAGTCTCGCATACCAATCTTGTTAAGATTCCTGACCTTGGGACAATACAATTTGCTGCCTATTTCCATTCACAGACCAAATTTATACCTTCTCCTGCTGCACTGAATTTCTAATCCTAGAAGATGATTAGATACTACTAGATACCACTAGTATCTAGTAGATACTTTTATTCCCTGGAACAAAAGGACCTATTCAACTCTAGAAGGAACAAAAGGACCTATTCGACTATGCTAAGTATTTGTTTATATGCCTACTTACAGTGTTACCAAGTTAATATGGTACCCATTAAAGAACCCTGGAGTGGCACTTAGTCATCTGAGACAAAGATGATCTGGACACTAACCACTGACCATTTTATCTTCAAAGAGCACCAACTCCAACACAGCTGTGTCTGATGGTAAGGCTGTATACCTCAGCTACACATTTTCACTACTCATACCTTCTCCCTGACCCCTTCTATCAATCGGTATGGGAGTTATTCTGAAGGATTTCTGGTTTATTATTAAAAGTAGAGGATTTGTTTTCTAGTCAACAGATGCTCTCAAGTGGTAATTTCACTGTCAATGAAAAATGAATGAATGGTGTTGCAAATACCAAAAAAAAAAGAATATGGTATTCTTAAAGACAGAATATGCCCAACAAGTGTTGAACACACTGTAGCAGGTCAACACAAAACAATAAAAATACTTTGGTTTGGAAGCAAATAAACACCAACATATACATAATAAAGGAATTTGACTCAAAAAGCTTTGTACCTTGAGTTGATAGCAACAGCCTGCATAATTCTCTCTCCTTATTTCTTGAGAGTTTCGTTTTATAGCACAAATGCAGAAAGGAAAAAAACAAAACAAAACTGTGCCATTTGGACCTTAGTCCATTGCCAACTTGTTTTAGAGGCAAAAAAGCTGTAAATTCACATGTTCTTCTATGCCTGCATACAAGTGCAAAACAACTGAAAGGTGGCACTAATACACCTTCACCAACACACATACTTCCTTCAAGAGGCAGGTTCTAAGGAAAAATAACAGGAACCACCTGAGCTCCTCCTTTCCCCATGGGCGAAAACACGGCTGTACTTATGCCTCAAATCTCGGATACTAGCAGAGACCACATGGATATTTGCTAAGTCGCTTCAGTCGTGTCCGACTCTGTGCGACCCCATAGACGCCAGCCCACCAGGCTCCCTCATCCCTAGGATCCTCCAGGCAAGAGCACTGGAGTGGGTTGCCATTTCCTTCTCCAATGCATGAAAGTGAAAAGTCAAAGTGAAGTCGCTCAGTTGTGTCTGACTACTAGCGACCCCATGGACTACAGCCTACCAGGCTCCTCCATCCATGGGATTTTCCAGGCAAGAGTACTGGAGTGGGTTGCCATTGCCTTCTGCAACATGGATATTTAGTTTGATGCAAAAGTTGTTTTCCTACAGTAGAAAGCTGACTGGTATTCTTGAGTCCTTCAGATTGTTGCCCTCTGTTTCTGAAGAGTAAAACAAATGTGTTTTAGAAAGAGAAGAAAAAAATTATTCATGCAAAGTATTGCTTCTCTTTTCTTCAAGTTGGCAGGGAGGGACTGTATAGTATATGCAAAAGGGAGGGGAAAAATCAATGGAAAGAAGCATTAAATGAGACTAGTAATTGAGAGAAAACAGCTGTACTAGGTACCTTTTGCTTATACTGACTTATTATCAGCATGACCCTTGGAGAGTTCAAAGTAAATTCACCTGAACCTATATCATCCAGAATTTATACATAATAAAAGAACTAATATTCTCTACCTTTATCAGGGTAACCTCATTTCAAGTGAACCTGTGCAAGTTGTTGTTGTTGTTTCAATTATAATGGTGTAAAGAAGGTGAAATTAAAGTGTATCCAATTAGGACAATTTTATATGATGTCCTACCTACAAATAATACTCAAGCAATAAAACTACTGAAGGAGGCAAAAGACCTGAACTTCAAAAACTGTAAGATGCTAATGAAAGAAATTGAAGATAACTCAAACAGATGGAAAGATATACCATGTTTTTGGATAGGAAGACTCAGCGTTGTTAAAGGGACCATACTATCCTCAGCAATCTACAGAATCAGTGCAATCTCTGTCAAAATACCAAAGACATTTTTCATAGAACTAGAACAAAGAGGTTTAAAATTCATATGGAAACACAAAAGACCCTCAAATAGCCAAAACAATCCTGAGAAAGAAAAACAGAACTGGAGGAATCATATCCACTGACTTCAGACTATACTACAAAGCCACAGTAATCACAGCAGCATGGCACTGGAACAAAAACAGACACAGATTAAAGAAATAGGATAGAAAGCCCGAAATAAAACCCACATACCTACGGTCAATCAATCAGCAACAAGGGAGTCAAGAATACACACTGAAGAAAAGAGATTCTTTAATACTTGGTGCTGGGAACGCTGGCCAGCTACAGGTAAAAGAACAAAATTAGACCATTCCTCGACACCATATGCAAAATAAACTTAAGATGGACTGAAGATCCAAATATAAGATCTGAAACCATGAAACTCCTGCAAGAGAGCATAGAACACTAACACAGCTCTATTTATTTTTGTTCCTCTTGTAAACCAAATAAACAAATGAGACCTAATCACATTTAAAAGTTCTTGCACAGCAAAGATAACCACCAACAAAATGAAAGATAACCAACTGAAAAGGAAAAAAAAATATTTGCAAATGGTACGACCAAAAGGTGATATCAAAAAACTCATGCAATTCAGTATCAAAAAAATAAATGACCCAATCAAAAAATGAGCAGAAGACCTGAATAGACATTTTTCCAAAGAAAACATATGGATGGCAAACAGCCACCTGAAAAGAAGCTTAACATGCCCAATAGAGAAATGCAAATCAAAACCATAATGAGTTATTACCATAATACAGATATTACACCTGTCAAAATGACTATCATGAAAATGCTACAAATAATAAATGTTGGGTAGCTCTGATGGTAAAGAATCCGCCTGCAGTGTGGGAGACCTGGGTTTGATCCCTGGGTTGGGAAGATCCCCTGGAGAAGGGAAAGGCTATGTACTGCAGTATTCTGACCTGAAGAATTACATGGACAGAGGAGCTAGACTACAGGCCATGGGATTGAAATAGCCAGACAAAACTTAGAGACCTTTACACTCACACACACTCCAACCACAGTATAATTTTTCCAAATACACTGTTGGTATGAATGTGAACTGGCACAGCCACCATGGAAAACAGCAATGACATTTCCTAAGAAAACTAAAAATAGAACTACAATATGATCCAGCAATTCCACTCCTGGGTATACCCAGAAAAAAATGAAAACACTAATTGAAAAAGATAATGTTCCCCAATATTCATAGGAACACTATTTATAATATCTAAGATCTGAAAGAAACCCTAGTGTCCCTCACCAGATGAAAGGATAAAGATGTGATACATGTATACACAGTGGAATATTACTCAGTCATAAAAGAATGAATTAACAGATGGAATTAAGTTGCTAATCCATTGAATTTTTTTCTTTATATTTTTATTGAAGTACAGTTGACCAACGTTTCACGTACCCAACAAGGTGATTCCATTATACATATACTCATATATTATTTTTGAGATTAGCTTCCATTATAGATTATTATAAGATATTGATTATAGTTCCCTGTGCTACACAGTATAAACCTTTGTTCTTGCTACATATCTATTTCTGAAATTAGAAATCTAGCATTCTACTCGAGGTCAGGAAGCAACAGTTAGAACTGGACATGGAACAACAGACTGGTTCCAAATAGGAAAAGGAGTACATCAAGGCTGTATATTGTCACCCTACTTACTCAACTTATATGCAGAGTACATCATGAGAAAGGCTGGGCTGGAAGAAACACAAGCTGGAATCAAGATTGCTGGGAGAAATAGCAATAACCTCAGATATGCAGACTACACCATCCTTATGGCAGAAAGTAAAGAGGAACTAAAGAGCCTCTTGATAAAAGTGAAAGAGGAGAGTGAAAAAGTTGGCTTAAAGCTCAGCACTCAGAAAACTAAGGTCATGGCATCTGGTCCCATCGCTTCATGGGAAATAGATGGGGAAACATTGGAAACAGCGTCAGACTTTATGTTTTTGGGCTCCAAAATCACTGCAGATGGTGACTGCAGCCATGAAACTAAAAGATGCTTACTCCTTGGAAGGAAAGTTATGACCAACCTAGATAACATATTAAAAAGCAGAGACATTACTTTGCCAACAAAGGTGCATCTACTCAAGGCTATGGTTTTTCCAGTGGGCATGTATGGATGTGAAAGTTGTACTGTGAAGAAACCTGAGTGCCGAAGAATTGATGCTTTTGAATTGTGGTGTTGGAGAAGACACTTGAGAGTCCCTTGGACTGCAAGGAGATCCAACCAGTCCATCCTGAAGGAGATCAGTCCTGGGTGTTCTTTGGAAGGACTGACACTAAAGCTGAAACTCCAATATTTTGGCCACCTCATGTGAAGAGTTGACTCATTGGAAACGACTCTGATGCTGGGAGGGATTGGGGGCAGGAATAGAAGGTGACAACAGAGGATGAGATGGCTGGATGCCATCATCGACTTGATGGACAAGAGTTTGGGTGGACTCTGGGAGTTGGTGATGGACAGGGAGACCTGGCATGCTGCAATTCATGGGGTCGCAAAGAGTCAGAAACGACTGAGAGACTGAACTGATTCATATAAATCAACAAGTAGAATCAAAATGTCATAAATTTCTTTAGTTAGGCAAAAATTCATCAGTTTTCTAAAATATATATATTATACATACTATTTATATTCAGTTCAGTTGCCTAGTTGTGTCCAACTCTTTGTGACCCCATGAATCGCAGCACGCCAGGCCTCCCAGTCCATCACCAACTCCCAGAGTCCACCCAAACCCATGTCCATCAAGTCAGTGATGCCATCCAAACATCTCATCTTCTGTTGTCCCCTTCTCCTCCTGCCCTCAATCTTTCCCAGCATCAGGGTCTTTTCCAATGAGTCAGCTTTTCACATGAGGTGGCCTAAGTATTGGAGTTTCAGCCTTAACATCAGTCCTTCCAATGAACACCAGGACTAATCTCCTTTCGGATGGACTGGTTGGATTTCCTTGCAGTCCAAGGGACTCTCAAGAGTCTTCTCCAATACCACAGTTCAAAAGCATCAATTCTTTGGCGTTCAGTTTTCTTTATAGTCCAACACTCACATCCATACATGACCACAGGAAAAACCATAGCCTTGACTAGATGGACCTTTGCTGACAAAGCAATGTCTCTGCTTTTGAATATGCTATCTAGGTTGGTCATAACTTTCCTTCCAAGGAGTAAGTCTTTTAATTTCATGGCTGCAGCCACCATCTGCAGTGATTTTTGAACCCAGAAAAATAAAGTCTGACACTGTTTCCACTGTTTCCCCATGTATCTGCCATGAAGTGATGGGACTGGATGCCATGACCTTAGTTTTCTGAGTGCTGAGCTTTAAGTCAACTTTTTCACTCTCCTCTTTCACTTTCAACAAGAGGCTCTTTAGTTCCTCTTCACTTTCTGCCATAAGGGTGGTGTCATCTGCATATCTGAGGTTATTGCTATTTCTCCTAGCAATCTTGATTCCAGCTTGTGTTTCTTCCAGCCCAGCGTTTCTCATGATGTACTCTGCATAGAAGTTAAATAAGCAGGGGGACAATATACAGCCTTGACGTACTCCTTTTCCTATTTGGAACCAGTCTGTTGTTCCATGTCCAGTTCTAACTGTTGCTTCCTGACCTGCATACAGATTTCTCAAGAGGCAGGTGAGGTGGTCTGATATTCCCATCTCTTTCAGAATTTTCCAGTTTATGGTGATCCACACAGTCAAAGGCTTTGGCATAGTCAATAAAGTAGAAATAGATGTTTTTCTGGAACTCTTGCTTTTTTGATGATCCAGCGGATGTTGGCAATTTGATCTCTGGTTCCTCTGCCTTTTTTAAAACCAGCTTGAACATCTGAAAGTTCACAGCTCACGTACTGCTGAAGCCTGGCTTGGAGAATGTTAAGCATTACTTTACTAGCATGTGAGATGCGTGCAACTGTGAGGTAGTTTGAGTATACACACACACACACACACACACACACACGTTTTTCTACTACATTTGATGAAAACTTAAGAACAACAAAAAAAAGAAGAGATGGAGAAACTGGAAAACAAACTAAATGAAATGAGAGCACTGAATATGAAACAGAAAAAGTGAAACAAACTAGATAAAAGATCATCACACAGCTTATTTGTTTATAAACATGGCTGATGATTAGAAACACATCTGGAGCTTTGGAGAAAAAAGCAATAGCTGGGCATTTGTATTTTTCAAAATATTCAAAGATAATTCTGATATGCATCTGGATTTTAAAAAGTGATTACAGGTTTTCCTAGTAAGTGGTAGTTTTGATGATAGAGAATTATATTATTTTTCTGTTGGCCAATCATGATACAGTGGTATTAAGTGAGTAACAGTTATTAATCACAATAGTAAAAAAATGTTTATCAGTTTTCATAATCAATAGCCAGACAAAAAATAAAAGATAATGCCAATTGCAAGCCATAATGAGAACATGACTAACATAACAATATAAAATAACTACATATAATCTGGAGGGTCAAGCAGAGTGATATGGTAAGTGGAAGTGCATATAAGCACATGTTTTCATCCGCCCAGCCAGTCTATGTGTTTTGGTTGGTGCATTTAATCCACTGACATTTAAGGTAATTATCTATATGTATGGGACTTCCCTGGTGGCTATGAGCCTATCACTATTTTCTTAATTCTTTTGGTTTTATTTCCCGTGGGTCTTTTCCTTCTCTTGTGTTTCCTGCCTAGAGAAATTCCTTTAGCTTTTGTCGTAAAGCTGGTTTGGTGGTGATAAATTCCCTTCACCTTTGCTTGCCTGGAAAACTTTATTTCTCTGTGAAATATGACTGAGAGTCTTACCCCTTTTATACAAAATAGCATAGTTACATGTTCCAGGAATTAGCACATGGACATCTTCAAGAGATCATTATTCTGCCTACCCAAAAAATCAGTCTTTCTCTTCTCATTTTCAGAAATTGCAGGCAGTTGTTATTCATTCAGTGATGTTTAAAAAATCTCTATTGTCTGTCCCTTCAGTATCAAACCTAAAATAAAAAATTACTTATTTACTAAAATAAAAAATTCTACATACCTCTATTGTCATCTGAAAAAATTTCAGAATCATTGTAATATCCTAAATGATCCAAAATTACCTGAAATTAATATTCTAAATGACAAGTAATTATAATTTTCTAAATAATATAAGCTACTTTATACTGAAGTTTAATGAGAAAACTTTAATGTAAGATAGCTATCCTTTCTAACAGTTTTACTTTAAAAAATGGATAATCTTTGCAAAAATCAACATTTTCATTTAGTATGAAGTCAGTAGTCTTAAACTATATTCCTGAGAATGATTCTAATACTTTGTTTTAAAATCAATACAACTTGACCCTTGAAAAATGCATGGAAAACTGGCACTAACCCTTCCTGCAGTTGCAACATTTCATATAAAACTTTATAATTGGTCCTCCATATCCAAGATTCTGAAACAGCAGATTCAACCAACTGCAGATCATGAAGTATATATTCAGTGAAAGAATTCTGGATGTAAATGAACCTGTGTAGTTCAAACCATTGTTGCTGAAGGGTCAACTGTATATGGACTTTGTGTCAACTGTTTTGCTGATGATTAGATATTGTGTGTGCTTATTTGGACTCTTATTACCTAGATGATTGAGTTTGCTGTTTTAATTATTAAAATATATTTTCCTGAATATGATGTCATATACATGATAAGTAAAATAAGCCTAGAGATAAGACAGATTTTTGGGGAACCATCAGAAACTAATCAATGTAAGGAAAGGAGGCTTCAACGGAGAAGCAGAGACAAATAGTTCAACAGGCTACACTGGATAATTTTTTAATAAAAGTAAATTTTAAACATCTTCAAGTGTGTATATATATATATACACATGTATTTAATTATGTATTTACTGTGAACACCACTATTGCAAAATATTTTCCTAATTTCTGTTGTCACCAAGTTAAGAATGAAAAGCTTTGTGTTGTCAGGGATGAAAATTAATAAACTATTATCCAGGAAAAAAAAAGAAGAATGAAATTCTGCCATTTGCAACAACATGAATGGACCGAGAAAATATTAACTTAGTGAAATAAGTCATAAAAAGCCAAATAATGTTCGGTATCACTTACATGTGGAATCTAAGAAAGGAAACAAGAGCAATGTGTTTAGCAAAATAGAAGAAAGAGACTCACAAATACAGGAAACAAACTCAAAATTACCAGTGGGGAGACAGAAAGAAAGAGTGGCAAAACAAGAGTATGGGACTAAGAAATACAGACCACCATGTACAAAATAAATAAGCAACAGTGATCTATTGTACAGCACAGGAAATTATACTACTTTGTAATAACTTAATGAAGTATAATGTATAAAATACTGAATCACTAACCTGTACAACTGAAATTAATATGTTGTAAATCAACTATATTTCAATTTTAAAAGTTTAACTAAAATACTAAAAAGATACTAATTGTTTTCCTCGTGTAATAGCACCATAATTTTTCTAAGTTTCTGTAAATTCCAAATTGGGTATATATCACCTGTCTAGCAGAGAAGGCAATGGCATCCCACTCCAGTACTCTTGCCTGGAAAATCTATGGACGGACGAGCCTGGTAGGCTGCAGTCCATGGGGTCACTAAGAGTCGGACATGACTTCACTTTCACTTTTTACTTTCATGCATTGGAGAAGGAAATGGCAACCCACTCCAGTATTCTTGCCTGGAGAATCCCAGGGACGGGGAAGCCTGGTGGGCTGCCGTCTATGGGGTCGCACAGAGTTGGACATGACTGAAGCAACTTAACAGCAGCAGCAGCAAAGAAAATGCAAAACCTTTATACTAGCACTAGGAACAAATATGTTCATTTAGTTTTAGAGATGGTACAAAGTAACAGTCACAAATAACTACAAGGTATTGTAAGTGTTGAGACACTGTTGCTATAAAAAATATTTGTTTCCTTTATCAGCTCAAATGCTGAAGCATTATAAACTCAAGTTCCATTAAATACAATGCTGGAGCCATATTGAATTGACTTCGTATTCACAGATTACAGAACACCATTTTATTCTCTCTAGTCACAGTATCTCAGGTATGGCAGACACTTCATGGGATCTGCTCTCCACAGATCTCACTCTTTGAAGTTAAATTAAATCATTCTTAATTACCTAAGTGTGATTCATTTCCTGTGTTAATCGATTTACAACCAAAAGCACATTCACAATCTCTCTACTGGATTCTCATCCTCCCGTTCTTTATCCCTACTTCCCTCCCTCTCTCTCTGGAGTCCTAAGAAATAAAATACAGGCAATGATAACAACGTAACAATGAAAACAACATACCAAATTTTTTATATCAAGTCTCATTATTTTACTATATATGACTTTCATTATAATATGTAATTTGTAATACACAGATAACCAGCAACTAATATTTATTTTTCATTGTAACTTAATAATGTTGTCATTAAGAAACATCAATTGCTAATAATGTAAAATTTGGCATGTAGAAATGAAGTTGCCAGATTTAGACAATAAAAATATGAGATACTCCAATTAAATTAGAATTTCAAATAAACATGACTACTTTAGTATAAGCATGTTCCATAAAATACTGGGACAAATTCACAGTAAAAATTTATTTACTGTTTATCTGAGATTCAAGTTTAACTGGATATCCTATATTTTGCCTGGCAGCCCTAGAAATAATGAAGAAAATATTAAAGCAATGGAAGCATAATTAACTCAGTTATTTACATTTTGACATGCAATAGAGTAAAAGAATATGAGAAGGAGAAAGTATAGAAGGAATTACTAGTTTCTGGTGCAATAACCTCTGCATGAACTGTGCTGAGCAGTTGACATATCAGATGGATCTATGTCATCCTCTTTCAAACCCTGTAAGACAGGTACCACCCCCACTGAGCTACTGAGGGAACAGTCTCTGTGAGCTTAGTAACTAGTTTATAAGATCCAGCAGCGAACTGCTACAAACAATGGGGTATACAGTCAAAGTGAACAACTGAGCCAACTAATGATTTCTCTTCCAATGCCCAGTTATGATGGAGAAGAATATTAACTCTGGACCTGACATATAGAAACTCACTATCAACAATGACTGAAATCACGAATGTTATTAAAAGTGTCATGATTCAGCCTGCATTTAAGTTGGACATATACTCCCTTAAGATGGACTTGGCACAATATGGAAAATACCCCATTTAGACAATAAGAGGTTGGTTTTCTTGAATAAAGCTAAAGTGAACTATATGTAGAAGTCACCTCAGAAAATACAGTCATTGCTATATCCAGGCAATCAAAATATCAGATGAACGTACTGTATAAAAATTGAGTACTAAAACTTAATTATTTGGAAAAATCTTTTCTTACACTATTATTGGCTATAATTTTCCATATCTATATTTATTCACTTACTCATTTTCTTCATGCACTCATGTATATAAACTTTTCAGCTGCTACCACGTGTTAAGATACGGAGATCTGAACATAAAGAACAAAAGTTAAGGACAAAATTTAACAGATGCATTCATTCCCAGGGCATTTTAGGTTAAGAGCCAAGGTTTTGCCAGAATCTCCATCTATTACATCCACACTCTTTTCCCAGTTTCCACATTACTCCCCAGAGTAATTCTCCTACCCCCATCAATGCAATATAATTATTCTGTGACTTTTCTATTTAAAACCATTTCAACTTCTGGGAACAATAATGTAAGTATGATTTATAACTGCATTATAAATTCATTCCATTGTGACTTGTGAATACAAATTACCCCAACTGGTGAACAAAAGCCTTCAGCAATAAAGCTGTAGCTTTCATTTATCATCAATCAAAAAATACTCTTATTTTCAAAATAAATTAAAAGTTGAGGCTGTTTCACCACATATTTATAAGCCCTGTAAATATACTTCCTTTCAGGGAGTAAAATATATACAGACAATGTGAGATTTAACATCCATGATGAGCATCTGATTTAAGATCTCTAAAGGAGTCAGATTCCTTGAGTTTGGGTATAATGTTTTAGCCAAAAGCAAAGTTACCTAAAATGTTAAATCATCATTCAGCTTACCAAAAGCAAATTTATATTTTTGTGCTCACTACAGAGTCTTAAAATTGTTATTTAACTTCTCTAGCCTCATTTCTCTGCTTTGATATATGGTATACAGAGGCACCAATTTAGCTTCTTCCAGCTCCAAAATTCTTCATGTCTTTAATTCTCTATCCCGTTAGCAAGCACAGAATTTTCTTCATTTTGTAGATTTAGAAGAACTCTAAAATAAGCACTATAAGTTGGTATGTTACTTCAGACAAATGTACATCTTGGCTATTTCTATCCATAATAAATTCTAGAATTATGTAAACATAAATATTATTAGTATTATACTCATCTGCAGAAAACTGAAGCAGAAGCTGTCCCAAATGAATTTGCTTGCCTGCAGCCAAATGAAACAATTTCAAAGTCTCACATTTAAACAAAAGAGAAAACAATTAATAACTGGCTCTAACAAAAGGCTCCCTGCTTAGGCATAAGTATTACAAAGTAGCTTCCACACCACATGAACTACTTTACCAAAAAAATATCTGTACCAAAGAAAATTATTTCTACCTGAAGTTCAGTTCAAAGCAAATACTAGGTGAACAGGTTTAAAATACAGGTTTACTTCAAAAAAATCCATTCATTAGAGTTTCAGTAACAGTCCTTGGCAAGAAAAAGCATTACATAGCAAGTTGTGTGAACAGCCATTCAAATCTAATTTCTCTTTGGTTTTAGACTCTAACTGGCAAGGCCACGAACATGCCCTGTATTTAGGTCAACCAGGGCCAAAAGCTGTTTTCCACCAAGAATCATTGGGTATTCAAGAACTTTTTAAAAGCCTCATGATCAAAATATAACAGATACTTTTTTTATGAAGGACTTTTCGGAACCTTTAATATACCAGTATTTGTTGATTCTCTTAAGAAGCAGATATCGTATCTGGACATACATCCCTTTTGCAAGGAATCGTCTTACACATGCTATTAACTAAGCCTACAGGACAGAGCCTGGAAAATCTAGTTCAAAGAACCTGGGTCAGTTTCCAGAGTCACTTTTTTACCACTTTTAACAAATACTATGAAATGTTAATGTAGTTTTTTTTTTTACCTTTGGCCTTTTAAACACATTATCTTTCCCAAATCTGCCCCAAGCTTACAGCTTGGAGCAATTAAGGCTTATCATGGAATAACTGCAAATAAAAGGACCAATACAGAAGAAACTTTCAACTTCTAAGATTCAGAAAATAATAAGAGTTTGCTGTACAAGAGTCTTGTAAATCCAGTTGTTATCTTGAGAGAAGATTGTCCTTCCTTTGCCATCTTTGCTCAGCTAAACTATAGACTCCTATATAAGGAAGACCTGAGAGGAAGAATACTGCCTGGATTTGACACTGGAAGAACTGTGGGGAAAGAAGGGGAGGGAGGCACTGAGATGAGCAGACATGTCAATTCTTTTAGTCCCGACCTGTTCACAAGCTCCTTTCTCCATTTTCATGATACCCCTAAGGACCCGAGTGGAACTATTAGAAGAAACCACAGTGAACTGGCCAGCAGAGGACCACTGAGGCTAAGCTTTCCTGAACTGTGCCAGATTACTATGTGGTGGTGGTGGCTGTTCAGTCGCTCAGTTGTGTCCAACTCTTTGGGACCCCATGGACTGCAGCACACCAGGCTTCCCTGTCCTTCACCATCTCCCAGAGCTTGCTCAAACTCATGTCCATTGAGTCAGTGATGAATCAGACCAAGAAGCTTCTCAGAGGGAGATCACTGCCACAAATTGAGGTCACTCTGAAACAAGGTGGACTTCTCAGGACATGACCAAGTGGGTATCAGAGTCAGGGTTCCACAGTCTGACAAAAGCCAAGGAGAAGACTGGAGCCAGCCAGTATGTACCCAATGAGAGAATTAAAAAATTTTAGTGGATCATGAGTTTCATCAGTCACAAACATGAGCACTGTAGGTCAATGAGGCCTCCAGCAACCAGGCAAGGAAGAGAAGTTGCTTCACACATAAAGACAATGGGCAATGGGCATGAGGCAAGTCCCTCTGCCACACCTACTGCTGCTGCTACTGCTGCTAAGTCACTTCAGTCGTGTTCGACTCTGTGCGACCCCATAGACGGCAGCCCACCAGGCTCCCCCATCCCTGGGAGTCTCCAGGCAAGAACACTGGAGTGGGTTGCCATTTCCTTCTCACATGACCAAGTGGGTATCAGAGTCAGGGTTCCACAGTCTGACAAAAGCCAAGGAGAAGACTGGAGCCAGCCAGTATGTACCCAATGAGAGAATTAAAAAATTTTAGTGGATCATGAGTTTCATCAGTCACAAACATGAGCACTGTAGGTCAATGAGGCCTCCAGCAACCAGGCAAGGAAGAGAAGTTGCTTCACACATAAAGACAATGGGCAATGGGCATGAGGCAAGTCCCTCTGCCACACCTACTGCTGCTGCTACTGCTGCTAAGTCACTTCAGTCGTGTTCGACTCTGTGCGACCCCATAGACGGCAGCCCACCAGGCTCCCCCATCCCTGGGAGTCTCCAGGCAAGAACACTGGAGTGGGTTGCCATTTCCTTCTCCAATGCATGAAAGGGAAAAGTGAAGTGAAGTCGCTTATCACGACCCCATGGACTACAGCCCACCAGGCTCTTCCATCCATGGGATTCTCCAGGCAAGAGTACTGGAGTGGGGTGCCATCACCTTCTCCGCCACACCCACTATCCCCTACATTTTGCCATCTTGGAGAAGAGCTAGGAACTATCCCCTACATTTTGCCATCTTGGAGAAGAGCTAGGAAGAAGGGTGAAATACCTGAGAAAAAACGATCATTACCCAAGGAGACTGCGTAATGAGGAAAAGTGAAGTGAAGTCGCTTATCACGACCCCATGGACTACAGCCCACCAGGCTCTTCCATCCATGGGATTCTCCAGGCAAGAGTACTGGAGTGGGGTGCCATCACCTTCTCCGCCACACCCACTATCCCCTACATTTTGCCATCTTGGAGAAGAGCTAGGAACTATCCCCTACATTTTGCCATCTTGGAGAAGAGCTAGGAAGAAGGGTGAAATACCTGAGAAAAAACGATCATTACCCAAGGAGACTGCGTAATGATACTTATCACAGAGTCTTCCACTTCTGTCTCACTCACCTCTTGACAGATCTCATTGGACAAAAATAATTTTAGGCAATATAACTGAACTCCTGAGATGAGAACATGCCTTTAAAAGAAACACTGAGGAGTTTCCCCAAACAGCACAGCTTAACTCAGTTCCTGAGCCTCCCAGGTACCCTCCCCCCGCCGCCCTGCTGCCAAGAGGAACAGCTCTGTCATAATCATAGGCCAGACCAATGTTGACACAAATGCTGGGGATTCAGCCAGAACCAATGACCTGGAAAAAGCAGAAAGTCAAACATCCAATAAACGCGGTGTCTACAGCACCTGCCTCTCACAATTACAGTAGGCAACCACAACATCTACAACCTAATACAAAACATGCCTTGCCTTCAGGGAAGGTGTTCCTCCCAGCTAAAAATAAAATAATTTTTCAAAGATTACTCAATTTGCCATGGCATATATTCATTTGTAAAATATGAAATAAGAGAATCCATAACCAAAATTAAAAAATTTTTAGACTTAAAGTATCTCACACAGTGAAAAGAAAAAAATATATTCCTGAAATCTGAGTCAGTTGTAAGTAACTCTTAATTATCTCAATATATTATTGATCTTTTACTTAATCATAAGGTTCATTTTATCTATTGCTTTGCAGGAGCAAAAATCCAAGAAGGGAAAAAAATGTGGACGTTTCCAAAGTCTACTCTTGTTCTATTGTTTTTCTATTTATATGTAAAAAAAAATTTTTTTAATCAAATAGTTAAAATTAGCTTTCAGCTTTCCAACATTGAAAAGAATGGATACACAGGCTTACTTCAATCCCAGTATGTATTATTAAAGGATCTTGGACAAATTATTTAAACTTTCCGAGTCCCAGGGATTTTCATTATTATTTATAAAATGAGGATAATAACTGTCTCCTGAGAAACCTGTATGCAGGTCAAAAGGCAACAGTTAGTGTCTGTGAGAGGACAGTTTCCATTTCACATTGAGGAAACTGAAGTCCAGAGATGAGATAGGACTGGCTTGAGGTCACACAGATGAAGAGCAACAAGGTGCCTTCACACCTTCCCCACAGTTGCCCATGTATATTACAAAAGAGCACCAAACTCATATTAAGTGCTTAAAAGTCACTGTCTTACTCACTACAAGCCCATTTGCTGACCAAAGAAAAGAGGAAAACAACTAAAAGACCTTAAAATAGTTTTGCTTCCCACCACAGGGGAATGTCCAAATAATTCTTCTATACTCAGTCTACATCCTAATCTCAGAAATGTCATAAAATAAATCATCTCCTACAGAATCTTCCAATATAAACTTTAAAATAAGATCTCACATCTGGATTCAAAAGCTGTTCTTCTACAAATGACATCTCTGGCTAGAAATGTGTTTGTTGTTGTGTCGTCACTTAATCGTGTCCATCTCATTGTGACTCCAGGGACTGCAGTCCACCAGGCTCTTCAGTCCATGGAATTCCCCAGGCAAGAATACTGAGATGGGTTGCCATTTCCTTCTCCAGGGGATCTTCCTGACCAGAGATCAAACCCGTGTCTTCTGCACTGGCGGGCAAGTTCTCTACCATTGAGACACCAGGGAAGCCCTTCCTCTCTGGATGCTGCTTTCTAAAAGAGCAACATGAGAGAAGAGATTCTCAACACAAAGGTTAATTAATGTTTTAAAAACAGAGGGTAGGAGATGGAGTGAGAAACCTTGAGTATTTATAATCCTGAGAACTTAGAGGGTAAATCACACTCTGCAGCTCTTGACCTTCCTCACAGTCAACACCTTAGATTATTAGCACCCTGATTAAACTCTCCACTCACCAACTCCAACAGGCAGATGTCAACAAAAAGTTATCACCTAGAACTGAGGCAACTAAGCCCACCAAAGGTTGGTCAGTAAGCGAAAACACACGTAAAGACAGACACTGCTGCCTGGCTCCTGGCTTCAAGAATATTTGTATGGGAGGACTGATACGATGGGATCTGGGGAGTAATAGTGATGTGGTGGATGTATATCCAACTCTAAGCTGGTATTAGGAGACTCCCAACTAAGGATGGGGCTTTCCCGGTGGCTCAGCAGTAAAGAACCCAACTGCAATGCAGGAAACCCCGGAGCTGTGGGTTTGATCCCTGGATTGGGAAGATTCCCTGGAGGAGAGCATGTCAGCCCACTCCAGAACTCTTGCCTGAAAAATCCCATGGACAGAGGAGCGTGGTGGGCTACGGTCCATGAGGTCATCAAGAGCCTGAGGCAACCGAGCACACAACACAGCACAACTACGGATGAGGAGTACTCTAGGCCATGTCAGGCCTCTCGTGGCTCTCCTTACACTAAAGCACTCTTTGAGAGCTGTGGGACCGACTTCACTGCGAATGACAACAGTCCCTTCATACAACTCCCCACAGCCAACTCTAAGTCTTGTTAGAATTGCTTTCTTATTATAAGGAAGCTGGAGTTGAGGACCTCGGAATTACAAATGCTTAACAAAAAAAGAGGGAATCAAGCATACAATATACCTACACTTAGGTTAAGAGTACTAACTCTGGCAACAGAGAGGCTACCTCGGGTTAAATCGTATCTTCCCCACTCATTAAATCTGACCTTATTTAAGTCACAACACCCAGTCTTGGTTCCCTCAACTCTGAAATGAGACTGAAATAAGATATACAAAATAATAATAACAAATGCTGCATGTGATCAGTAAACACGATGTATGGCACTCTTAAACCCTAAATCAATACCATTATGAATAAGAAAAATGCAGTTATATGACTAGAGCTATTTTCCATCAGTAGTATAAACTCATCCACAAACATGGCAAATAGTCCTCTAACAGCATAAAACCAATAACTTGTTTGGTTGCTGTAGTCAACAGACAATATTTGCCAGTACAACTCTTCAAACGATGAGAGTGTCTGCTAACATACTTAGTAACAAGAATTACCTAGGGCACTTGTAAAAAATACAAATTCATGGGTTTCTCATCCCAACCCTATTCAATCAGAATCTCTTCAGAAAGGACCCAGAAATGTGTTTCAAAACACATACCCTCTGCTACCCAAGAATGCTTTGTTAACAAATTTGAAAAACACTGTATAGTCCACCTGGGGTCAATATGAAGTCACTTCACTATTAACCACCATATCTACGTTGGTCACAACTTTTGCCTCAATAATCCCCTATACTTTTTGAATTCATATTAAGTTGCATGATTTCTTCTGTACAACACATGCAATCACAACTCGTCAACTTACAGAACAGATACCTCAGCAATTTCTATGTATTTCTAAAAAATTTCCCTGAGCACATTCAAAACAAAGTCTTTAGAAATAGAGAAACAGTGCTTCTAACTAAATTGTATTTATTTCTTACACAGAGCCTTTAGTCTCAGGCTAAACATTGAATGGTTTTCCCTGTTGTCATCTAACTCCCCAACTAGGTTAGTGTACTGACATGTGGTAAAAGATTTTACTTTTTTTTTGAATATTAATCCAGACCCAAATTATATATATATATATATTTTCTTTGTTTGTTTTGTTTTCAGTGTTTTTATTTAAGTCTAATAGATTAGATTTTTTAAATTAGAGGCTAATTACAATATTGTGGTGGTTTTTGCCATACATTCACATGAATCAGCCATGGGTGTAAATGCGTTCCCTACCCTGACCTTCCCTCTGACCTCCCTCTCCATCCCATCCCTTAGGGTGATCCTGCTGCACCAGCCCTGGGCACCCTGTCTCATGCATCGAACCTGGACTGGCAATCTATTTCACATATGATAATATACATGTTTCAATGCTATTCTCTCAAATCATCCCACCCTCACCTTCTCCCACAGAGTCCAAAAGTCTGTTCTTTACATCTGTGTCTCTTTTGCTGTCTCGCATATATGGTCATCATTACCATCTCTCTAAATTCCATACCTAAGCATTAATATACTGTATTGGTGTTTTTTTTTCTGATTTACTTCACTCTGTATAATAGGCTCCAGTTTCATCCACCTCACTAGAACTGATTCAGATGCGTTTTTTTTAATAGCTGAGTAATGTTCCATTGTGTAAATGTACCACAGCTTTTTTATCCATTCATCTGCCAATGGACATCTAGGTTGCTTCCATGTCCTGGCTATTATAACAGTGCTGCAGTGGAACATTGGGGTACACGTGTCTCTTTCAATTCTGGTTTCCTCGGTGCATATGCCCAGCAGTGGGATTGCTGGGTCGTATGACAATTCTATTTCCCATTTTTTAAGGAATCTCCACACTGTTCTCCATAGTGGCTGTACTAATTTGCATTCACACCAACAGTGTAAGAGGGTTCCTTTTTCTCTGCACCCTCTCCAGCATTTATTGTTTGTAGACTTTTTGATAGCAGCCATTCTGACTGGCATGAGATGGTACCTCATTTTGGTTTTGATTTGCATTAATGAGTGATGTTGAGCATCTTTTCATGTGTTTGTTAGCCATCTGTATGTTTTCTTTGGAGAAATGTCTATTTAGTTCTTTGGCCCATTTTTTGACTGGGTCACTTATTTTTCTGGAATTGAGCTGCAGGAGTTGCTTATATATTTTTGAGATTAGTTGTTTGTCAGTTGCTTCATTTGCTATTATTTTCTCCCATTGTGAAGGCTGTCTTTTCACCTTGCTTATAGTTTCCTTCATTGTGGACAAGTTTTTAAGTTTAATTTAGGTCCCATTTGTTTATTTTTGCTTTTATTTCCATTACTCTGGGAGGTGGGTCATAGAGGATCCTGCTATGATTTACATCAGAGAGTGTTTTGCCTATGTTTTCCTCTAGGAGTTTTATAGTTTTTGGCCTTACATTTAGATCTTTAATCCATTTTAAGTTTATTTTTGTGTATGGTGTTAGAAAGTATTCTTGTTTCATTCTTTTACAAGTGGTTGACCAGTTTTCCCAGCACCACTTGTTAAAAAGATTGTCTTTTCTGCATTGTATATTCTTGCCTCCTTTGTCAAAGATAAGGTGTCCATAGGTGCATGAATTATTCTCTGGGCTTTCTATTTTGTTCCCTTGATCTATATTTCTGTCTTTGTGCCAGTACCATACTGTCTTGATGACTGTTGCTTTGTAGTATACCCTGAATTCAGGCAGGTTGATTCCTCCAGTTCCATTCTTTTTTCTCAAGATTGCTTTGGCTATGCAAGGTTTTTTGTATTTCCATTCCATACAAATTGTGAAATTATTTGTTCTAGTTCTCTGAAAAATACCATTGGTAGCTTGATAGGGATTGCATTGAATCTATAGATTGCTTTGGGTAGTATATTCATTTTCACTCTATTGATTCTTCCAATCCATGAACATGGTATATTTCTCCATTTATTTGTATCATCTTTGATTTCTTTCATCAGTGTTTTATAGTTTTCTATATATAGGCCTTTTGTTTCTTTAGGTAGATTTATCTCTAAGTATTTTATTCTTTTCATTGAATGGTGAATGGAATTGTTTC
The DNA here is from genome assembly GCA_006408695.1 of Aepyceros melampus. Taxonomy (NCBI): domain Eukaryota; kingdom Metazoa; phylum Chordata; class Mammalia; order Artiodactyla; family Bovidae; genus Aepyceros; species Aepyceros melampus. The sequence continues at coordinate 102,856 of SJXQ01002777.1, forward strand.
CCTAATTTCTCTTTCTGTTTACTCATTGTTAGTGTATAGGACTGCAAGGGATTTCTGTGTGTTAATTTCATATCCTGCAACTTTACTATATTCATTGATTAGCTCTAGTAATTTTCTGGTGGAGTGTTTAGGGTTTTCTATGTAGAAGATCATGTCATCTGCAAACAGTGAGAGCTTTACCTTTTCTTTTCCAATCTGAATTCCTTTTATTTCTTTTTATGCTCTGATTGCTATGGCTAAAACTTCCAAAACTATGTTGAATAGTAGTGATGAGAGTGGGCACCCTCTTGTCTTATTCCTGACTTTAGGGGAAATGCTTTCAATTTTTCACCATTGAGGAGAATGTTTGCTGTGGGTTTGTCATATATGGCTTTTATTATGCTGAGGTATATTCCTTCTATGCCTGCTTTCTGGAGGGTTTTTATCATAAATGGATGTTGAATTTTGTCAAAGGCTTTTTCTGCATCTTATTGAGATAATCATATGGCTTTTATTTTTCAATTTGTTAATGTGGTGTATCACATTGATTGTTTTGTGAATATTGAAGAATCCTTGCATCCCTGGGATAAAGCCCTCTTGGTCATGATGTATGATCTTTTTAATATGTTGTTTGATTCTGTTTTGCTAGAATTTCATTAAGGATTTTTGCATCTATGTTCATCAGTGATATTGGCCTGTAGTTTTCTTTTTTTGTGGCATCTCTGTCTGGTTTTGGTATTAAGGTGATGGTGGCCTCATAGAATGAGTCTGGAAGTTTACCTGCCTCTGCAATTTTCTGGAAGAGCTTGAGTAGAATAGGTGTTGCTCTTCTTGAAATTTTTGGTAGAATTCAGCTGTGAAGGCACCTGGTCCTGGGCTTTTGTTTGTTGGAAGATTTCTGATTACAGTTTTGATTTCTGTGCTTGTGATGGGTCTGTTAAGATTTTCTATTTCTTCCTGGTTCGGTTTGGGAAAGTTATACTTTTCTAAGAATTTGTCCATTTCTTCTAAATTGAGCATTTATTGGCATATAGTTGCTGATAGTAGTCTCTTATGATCCTTTGTATTTCTGTGTTGTCATGATTTCTCCACTTTCATTTCTAATTTTGTTGATTTGATTCTTCTCCCTTTTTTCTTGATGAGTCCAGCTAATCCTTTGTCTATTTATCTTCTCAAAGAATCAGATTTTAGCTTTGTTGATTTTGGCTATGGTCCCCTTTGTTTCTTTTGCATTTATTTATGCCCTAATTTGTGTGATTTCTTTCCTTTTCCTAACCCTGGGATGCTTCATTTCTTCTTTTTCTAGTTGCTTTAGGTGTAGAGTTAGGTTATTTATTTGATTTCTCCCTGTTTCTTGAGGTAGGCTTGTATTGCTATGAACCTTCCCTCTCAGCACTGCTTTACTGAATCTCATAGGTTTGGGGATGCTGTGTTTTCATTTTCACTTGCTTCTATGCACATTTTGATTTCTTTTTTGATTTCTTTTTTGATTTCTTCTGTGATTTGTTGGTTATTCAGAAGCGTGTTGTTTAGCCTTCATATGTTTGTATATTTAATAGTTTTTTTTTTTCCTGTAGTTGACATCTCATCTTACCACATGGTGATCAGAAAAGATGCTTAAGATGATTTCAGTTTTTTTTTTAATTTACCAAGACTAGACTTATGGCCCAGGATGTGATCTATCTTGGAGAAGGTCCTGTGTGCACTTGAGAAAAAGGTGAAATTCATTGTTTTTGGGTGAAACGTCCTATAGATATCAATTAGGTCTAACTGGTCCATTGTATCATTTAAAGTTTGTGTTCCTTGCTAATTTTCTGCTTAGTTGATCTATCCATAGGTGTGAGTGGGGTATTAAAATCTCCCACTATTATTGTGTTACTGTTAATTTCCCCATTCATAATTGTTAGCATTTGCCTACATATTGTGGTGCTCCTATGTTGGGTGCATATATATTTATAATTGTTATATCTTCTTTTTGGATTGATCCTTTGATCATTATGTAATGTCCTTCTTTGTCTCTTTTCACAGCCTTTATTTCAAAGTCACTTTATCTGATATGAGTATTGCTACTCCTGCTTTCTTTTGGTCTCCATTTGCGTGAATTATCTTTCTCCAGTCCTTCACTTTCAGTCTGTTTGTGTCCCTAGGTTTGAGGTGGGTCTCTTGTAAACAGCATATATAGGGGTCTTGTTTTTGTATCCATTCAGTCAGTCTTTGTCTTTTGGTTGGGGCATTCAACCCATTTACATTTAAGGTAATTTTTGATAGGTATGACCCCGTTGCCTATCAGGGGTTCGAGTTTATAAACTTTTGGGGTTTGAGTTTATAAACGTTTTCTGTCTTTCCTGGCTAGAGAAGATCCTTTAGCATTTGTTGAAGAACTGGTTTGGTGGTGCTGAATTCTCTCAGCTTTTGCTTGTCTGTAAAGCTTTTGACTTCTCCTTCATCTTTGAATGAGATCCTTGCTGGGTACACCAAATTATATGTTTAATGTTTCAATAAGATGTTTTCTATATATCCTTCCATAGGAAATTAGTTAAACCATATTCTCCATAGTCTCAGAGTGATGACTATCTGAATAATGCCATCACTTTGAGACATTAAAAGCAGAACCCATTTAAGTTGTTTTGGATATTATTTAGTGAAGTTTTGTCTCTATGTTGTTTGTTGTTTAGTCACTAAGTCATGTCTGACTCTGCAATGCCATGGACTGTATGCAGCCCACCAGACTCTTCTGTCCGTGGGATTTCCCAGGCAAGAATCCTGGAGTGGGTTGTCATTTTCTTCTCCAGGGGATCTTGCCAACTCAGGGATAGAATTCTCATTTCCTGCATTGACAGGCATATTCTGTACCACTGAGCCCCCAGGTAAGCCACACTGTTGTTTAGTGAACACTATTTTAAAAGACAATTTTCTTGGATATGCTTCCATAATCAACTTTGCTTCACAATTCATATGTAACTACCAAAAAATGTATTTTTTCAACCACTTCTCAGTTAACCTGAAGACATTTACTTAGAAAATTCAGCTCTCTAGCCTAGCCAAGACTGAAAAGCATACTAAACAGGCCACTAACCAGTGAAAAGAAACGCCAGATGATAAGTACAATGAGACTTGGATATTTTACAAATAGAATTGCTTGGCTTCAGATTAATGCCCTTATTTTGCAGTATATTGGACATAAAAGAAATACAAACAACAAAAGAAGTGTGTATGTGTTGTGTATGGTGTGTTATGGGGGGAAAAAGTGATGAGAAGGGGAAGGAAGGAGGAGAGAGGAACTGGCATGGGTCCACTAGAGGCAAAAATACTGCACATCAAATAAATGACAAAAATTAGAGGCCAAATTGACAGAATTCAGTCCGAGAACAGAGTACAAAGAGCCTATTTATACTAATATTATTTATGAAAGCAGAGTTTTAAAGAGGATTTCTATAATAGTAGTTGAGTAATCAAGAGAGATTAAATTAGCTTAATATAACCTACTTTATGAGGCAAGAAAGCAAACATATTTTAAGCTGCCTATCAGTGATAATTTTATATTTTAATAAGATGTAAAAATTGAGATATTTCCTTAATTTGAATAATTCATTATTTAAATATGCCAGATAAGTAAGGAATCAACTTAGTAATTTTAAACATTTAAACCTCTTTTCAAAATACAGTATACATCAAACATTGCCACATAACAAAAAATTTAGGCCACAGATCAAAAGAAGAAAGAATAGGTTTAAAACAACTGGTAAAGATAGGTTTAGGAAATAAAGAACTATTCATTTCAGAAAACAGCCAGGACTAGGGGAAGCCACTTCTGGCTGCTTTTGGCCAACTTTTTATAAAACATTCTGTTGTTACTGTTTAGTTGCTAAGTTGTGTCAGACTCTTCTGTGACCCCTTGGGGCTTCCCCGTGGCTCAGCGGTAAAGTATCTGCCTGCAATGCAGGAGACGCAAGTTCTATCCCTGGGTCAAGAAGATCGCCTGAAGAAGAAAATGGCAAGTCACTTCAAGATTCTTGCCCAGAGAATCCCATGAGCAGAGGACTCTGGAGAGCTACAGTCCACAGAGTCACAAAAGAGTAAAATATGACTAACAACAAAATATCATCAATATTTTAAGTCAAGTATATAAAAAACTAATGTAGATAATTTAAGTATTTTTGCAAGTGATTAGAAGACTCAATTTCATTGTTTTAAAATTTAACATAAGCATAACTTAGACAAAACTCTTTCTTAAGCATTTAAATAGTTTATATTTTTCAGCTCTCTCCAGAAAGTTAAGACACTAGCAAAAGAACATGAAGCAGTGATCATTTCTAAACTTCATGGAGATAAAAATCTTAACTCTTCTCCAAATAAAATCATCATAGTAATACTAAATAAGAAGAAGATACACTGGAAATTTGGAAAACTTCATAATAAAATTATTAAAATGTTATTAAAAGCAATGCCAGAATGTAAATCAAGGAAGACTACATAGAATTTCTACAGAACAGATGTTACAACCTACCAAGGAGCCATTCATTGTGATGAAGCATGAAGAAACTAAAGATAACCAAAGGTTAAAAAAACAAAACAAAACTAAACTAAACTAAAAAGTATCCTTTTCTTTTTGTTCTCAAATTATCTTGAAGTGAAGTGAAGTCGCTCAGTCATGTCCGACTCTTAGCGACCCCATGGACTGTAGCCCACCAGGCTCCTCCATCCATGGGATTTTCCAGGCAAGAGTACTGGAGTGGGGTGCCACTGCCTTCTTGATTAAACCTAAAACCTGCATTGCAAGCGGATTCTTTAACATCTGAGCTACCAGGGAAGCCCTCAAACCTAAAACTGCTCTTTAAAAATAGTCTGTTTTTTAAAGTTAAGATAAAAGAGAAATTACTTCTACCTTAACAAACTATAGAAAGATACAGTGAGAACTTTCTCAGTGTGGACAGTGGAAAAGCACAGAATGAATCCTAGAATGCGAGACTCCTACTTGATGGACAACTCTGCAGAAAGTCACAATGATCCAGGCCAAGACCAAGACTGAGAGCCCACAGCAGGAGGGATAAAGTAGTGAGGCTGGGACCTCAGCGTCTGGAAGTCATAAACCTCTCAGCTTGTCTTCCTACTTCTGAATCCCAATAACCCACCCAGCAACCTATCCCAGAAAATAAAGTTATCTTTCTAAAACCAATATCTGATATTAATCCAGCATGTTCTAACAGTAACAACTCATAACAGTTCTCCTTGGCATCTTTCAATTATTTTATGTTATATATAGGACTTACTGTACTAAGATATTTATATACATAAAACAAATTTATAATGGATGACACTAAAAATGATATTAATGGAAGTTTTAGTAAGTTCTTCCTACACCCCAATGAACAAGCATACCATTTTGGAGATCACTAGTAAACTCTAGGATACAGTGTAAACTGTTAAGATCAGCCTTAGTCTGCCACTCAAATCTCATGTTTGCCAATTATCCTATGATCTCAACTCAAACTATTTCAGTTCCTCACTAACAGGCCACCTTTTCCTATCTTGGTAATGCCACAGATTGCGGCAACAGGGTTGAACCTAGAGACAGTCATACTGAGCGAAGTAAGTCAGAGAAAGACAAACACCCTATGATACTGCCTGTGTGTGGAATCTTAAAAAGATGGTACAAACAAACCTATTTACAAATCAGAAACAGTCACAGATGTAGAAAACAAACATGGTTACCAAGGAAAAAGGGGGGAAGGATAAATTGGGAGATTGGGACTGACATATACAAGTCCTATATATAAAATAGATAGTAAGGACATATTGTATAGCACAGGGAACTCTACTCAATACTCTGTAAGAACCTGCAGGGGAAAGAATCTAAAAACGAGTGGATATTATGTATCTGTATAACTGAATAACTTTACTGGACACCTGAAACTAACACAACATTATAAATCACCTCTACTCCAATAAAAATTAATTTTTAAAGAAGTTTTAAAAATACCACAGAGGCTGCTGTCCTTTATTTGGAACAAGTATTTCTCCTCTTGTCTCAGATTACCTCTTAAATATATACTCATCACTGACAATACAGAAAGGTGGACGGGACCACTGCATCTTAGAAGGATCTATTGAAGAAAAGACAGATGAGCGGTTTCTGTCTCCTTCCCATGTCCCATCTCTTATTAGGCAAAGTTTGGCACCCAGGGTGTTTCCCCCTTCACACTAAAGGTTGTATTTCCTGGCCTATCTGGGCAGCTTCCTAGAAAGCTGCATCCTCTTCATTTAAGTGGTACCCAGCACTGGACATTAGTTCAGTTCAGTTGCTCAGTCGTGTCTGACTCTTAGGGACCCCACAGACTGCAGCACACCAGGCTTCTCTGTCCATCACCAACTCCTGGAGCTTGCTCAAACTCATGTCCATTGCATCGGTGATGTCATCCAACCATCTCATCCTCTGTTGTCCCCTTCTCCTCCCACCTTCAATACTTCCCAGCATCAGGGCCTTTTCCAATGAGTCAGTTCTTCGTACCAGGTGGCCAAAGTATTGGAGCTTCCGCTTTAGCATCAGTCCTTCCAATAAATATTTAGACCTGATTCCTCTAGGATTGACTGGTTTGATCTCCTTGCTGTCAAAGGGACTCTGAAGAGTCTTCTCCCACACCATAGCACTGGACATACTGACACTCATATATCCCAGTATGAGTGATGGAGGCGGGCAGAAGCCAAGACCTGGTCCCCTCAGAGGAATCCGAGGTAGAAGTGACAAAGATGAACTGATGATGGCAGAGGTAGGGCGCCCCCCTACCCTGCCCCAGTCAAGACTGGAGATACCCTGGGGCTGCTCTGAAGAAACAGCAGAGCATGCTATTGAGACACAGGCAGTGGCACTCAAGACTGAAAGGCACAGACGCCAGTGTTAGGGCAACCCTCTCTCTGTGCCACCTGGGTGTCTGGCATGCTCTCAAGACATGTAGATCCCATACAAGAAGGTGACTGCTCTTACATCTTCTCCAAGAGAGGAGGTACAAGTCCAGTACTTCAAGGCAGCAACTCACATGTGCCAAGAAGAGCTAGTACCCAAGCTGCAGTATGTGCCATTTGCACCGGGTTCCATAAACTGATATTTATCATCCCCTCTTCTACCTCCCATTTTAGATTCCCTTCACCTTTGACCATGCTCTGGGTAATCTGGGCTTTTGCCTTATAGGGTGACCCAAACAATAATTCCCAACAGGCTTGGGCCTATAACTACCTTGACTTTGTCAGGCTATAGTTGTTTAAGTTGTCCAAAATGTAGTTACCACAAGGCAGGGAAACAACCAAAGATGGCCCAGTGAATCCCCTAAGCCAGAGACAATGCTCCCCGTACCCATGGGATAGAGTAGCCTTAATTTCTGGTGTTCAAAATGAATGGTCTACATGATAGACTCTTTTATGTCCACTGGTGCACTGTCATAATCCCAAAGAGAACAGGTGGTATCACAGTTTTCAGTCAATGGAATTCTTAATGTCCTCTGGCTAAATTGTTCTTCATTCCACCCTCCAGAAATCATAACCTTTAAACCAGCAGAGGCTAAAACTGCGGGACAGAAAGTACAAACTCTGCACGTGGGTCACTGAGATGGATGGTCAAAAGCCAAGTCTAACCTCCACCCCTATGTTTTCAGATTCCTTTGTTACAAATTCAGTACTATCAGTTATCAAATCAGCACCCTATGTAGTATAGTACATCCACACCCACAGAATTATCCACAAGCTGCTTCCTTCCCCAAACCTCTCCTCCCTTCCACAGGCCTTCCACTCTTCTTATCTAGATGCTTCTGGGTGCTGGAAGGCACAGTGAGACCCTGAACCCTGCAATCATGAGCTCAAGTATAAAACAGGCTCCTTAGTCCAAGGAAATCTTACACGGGGTCCCAAACTGATATATTCATCAGCCAGTCAGTGGACTGAACACTCAGATAAGTAATACCCACAGCTTTCTATAGGAAGGTGAATAAAAATCTATTGTACATATCAATTCTGATAAGAACAATCTGCTACCTCTTCCAAGCTCAAAGGTGTCCAAAATAACCCATCTGCCACCAGAGACTGGCCAGATAATGCCATATCAAGGGCTTCAGGTCTGTTTATTTGTAGGTTTAACACTCACCAGAAGGTTCAGGAATACATTCCTTGTTGTCTTGAGGAAGGGAATTCCTAAGGAAGCTAAGTGATAGGTTCTCAAGCCTTACAAAGTGAATCCTTTCCAGTATTCCTGTCCACTAAGACTTTTGACTCCCTTCTCAACAACATACCAAAGAAATTCTGATATTTCCATACGTCCTGGACTGATCATTTACTCCCAAATCACAGTTACATACCCACATACTAATTCACCCAGTAACACCCTGTATTCCATGTCCCACCATCTTGTAATACCTTCAACATCTACTCCCACAAATATACAATCCCTGAAAGTACATACTATCAGGCACTTGTTTTGATGTACAGTCCATTTCTCCTTGGAGTAGGGACTGTAGTCCCCGACTCAGGCTGTTCAACCTGGAAGTAACGAGAGGTAACGTGAACAAAGCTTGAGGAGCTTAAGCAACTTACAAAGCATTACCTTCAGGTAGTGTCACTGCAGAGACTCCAGATGAAGGGATCGTGTTTTCCCCTAACCAAGAAATGGAGGGCAATTTCAGGATTCGATACAGTCAAGCACACCCACCTCAACATATCAAATTCCTTATCTCAGAGTCCTACTCTGTCTCTGAATTTAACATGGGCAGCCTGTTAAAACTGTACCCCATGTTTAGTCTGCTTAGCAGCCATGTCGCCCTTATAATCATTCTCTGGGCCTGGTTTTCAGCACAGTATTCACTATGGATGCAGAAATGAGCGTCTCCTAAAGCAAGTTTGGCTTTCCCACTGTGTCTGAAGCTGACTCTCAGCTGCCTTGGGCCTATCCCTTTTTCTTTTCAAAGGCTCTGATGATGCCAAAACATTAAAATCTTTATAGTTATCTGCATCCCTGTTATTAGTTAAGCTCAGTGGCCATACATTTTACCTCTCACACCAAATATTCAGAGCTGAAAGCTGTATCACTGTGATACCGCTGCACACTGGGGGTCGTTATCAGCTCCCTTAAAACCAGCAGATCTTATGGCTTCAAGGAGGTAAGCAATCCAACTATAAATCCCCAACTAGGATTTAGAAGCAAATATCTGCTTCTCTTCTGTTCCTTAGAAATCAGGTTTTGAAACAAACCTCACATGCCAGTGATTTTTCAGAGACTACAGGAAAGAGTGAGGGTAAAGGGAAAGTGAGGCAGGACAGGAGGGAAAACAAAATGATAAAGCGACACATTAACAAGCTGACAAAAGCTGTGTAAGAAATCACAGCTGGTTGAATGTCACTGGGAACAACTCCAGAGAGGCCAAGTGGAAGCATTTACCTCCTGTCTCCCTCACTCACTGGTCACTGTCGGTTACACAGCATGGCAAGTCCTCTGCATGCCCAGGCTGATATCTAGCCCCTCTAGTAGCTGCTGGGGAGGGCTGAGGCTCTGGAGATCTAAATAGTTAGACCTTGGCTTGGATGTGCAATAGCTCCCAGCCCAAAGATCACATGAAGTCTGCACTGAAACATGGAGGAGGTGGCTAAGATAACCCACAGTGTCAAAGATGAGATTATGATGAAGATAGCCAGGCTCTACAACCAGAGAATGGCCTGACCTGCTCCCGTGACCACTAAGACAAGAAACTGGGGCCTGTAGCTGAGTTCTGAGGGGCTGGTGGAGCCAAATGAATCTGAGGAGAGACAGAATGAAGCCAATAGTATATGCCAATATATGCCAAGTTAGACAAAAGAGCAACTTTCAAAAAATTATGTATCTATAACTTTGGAAACACAGACTCAGAGAAATAGGCCTGAATACTCCTACAACAAATAAATTAGCAGTTTAAAACTAATAATCAGCAGTTTAAAAATAATCCCATAGGTTCAGATGATTTTATAAAGAATTATACAACTTTTGCAAGGAACATAAGATTCTAACTCTACACAAGTTCTTAGTTCAGAACAGTGTAACAAAGACCAATGGACTGGGAAGCTTAAAAACAAGAGAAATATATTTCTCAGTTATGAAGGCTGCAAGTCCAACATCAAGGTGCCACCAAGGTCAGGTTCTGGCAAGAGCCCTCCTTCAGGCTGCATGCTGCTGACACCTCATTACATTCTCACAAGGCAGAGAGAGAAGGAAGCAAGTCCTCCTGTGACTCTTATAAGGGCACTAATCCCATTCATGAGGGCTCCACCCTCAGAACCTCATCTAATTAACCCCCAAAGCCCCCAACCACTAATACCATCACTCTGGGGGCTTAGGCTTAGCTTACACACATAAAGCTTCTGTGCTCAGCTGCTAGGTCATGTCCAACTCTGCAACCCCATGAACTGTAGCCCACCAGTCTCCTCTGCCCATGGGATTTTCCAGGCAAGAATACTGGAGTGGGTTGCCATTTCCTTCTCCAGGAGATCTTCCCAACCTAGGGATTGAACCTACGTCCCACATCAAGGGAGTAAGGTTAAACTTAAGAACTTGGGAAGGACACAAATACCCATTAGTCCATAATGAGTTCATCCAAAAAATAGAAAAATCATATTACCAACATCATCCCATTAGACTACCATAAATTTGATACCTAAATCTCTCATGGAAAATAAGAAAATTAAAAGCTGATCTCACAACAATACACTTCCAGAACAGCAGCATGAGAAGCTCCACAGACCTACTCCCCTGCCCCAAAAATGTAACTGGTGAAAAGTATTTAAAAACTTAAAAAAATTTTAGGCCATTTTAAGCTGAAACTCTAGTACTCTGGCCACCTCACGCGAAGAGTTGACTCATTGGAAAAGACTCTGATGCTGGGAGGGATTGGGGGCAGGAGGAGAAGGGGACAACCGAGGATTAGATGGCTGGATGGCATCACTGACTCCATAGGCGTGGGTCTGGGTGAACTCCAGGAGTTGGTGATGGACAGGGAGGCCTGGCGTCCTGCGATTCACAGGGTCTGAAAGAGTCGGACACAACTGAGCGACTGAACTGAACTGAACTGAAAGTCTCTGTATATTGTCTTAAGGGCATAATGAGATCAGGAAACATTTATTCAAAAAACATAATAATAATAATAAACCAAGGTAAAGACAGAGTCTACAGCAATGGGAGCCACAACCTGCTCACATTCCCCACCCCCACAGCTCAACCTGATGAAAACTACTCATGTGGATATGGCCACGAAAATGGTACTCGTTTTTCCTCAGCTTTTGGCACTATCTCACTGTGAGGAAGAAGCCAGCAGCATCTGCCACCCCCCTAGCTCTGAGTTATGTGGCTTAATTCCTGGTGAGAGCAGTCAGTCAAGAGGCTAATGCCTCCTTCCTCTACCAACAGGGTTGAGGCTCCATGCCAAGCAAAGCAGGTAGAGAATACTGGGGCCCTGAAGGCCCTCAGCCTGTCTTGCTCATGGTATAAAGGTTCTACATCAGGAGAGGAAAGATGAGAAGACCAGAGGTTACCATCTCAGTCCCGCACCATGCTTGCAAACAATGGCATCACTCCAGGAGAAGGCCATTGTCCCCTCCCACATTCCAGATAGGGGGCCTAGAGACTCTGCCCAGAGGGAAAGGAAGTCTGTTAAGAACAAGGATTCAAAACTCTTGCCAAAGAGACTAACTTTATTTCCCTCCATGCAATGGATTTTTTATTTTAAAAAATAGAGATGGATGAGTGCTTCCTTCTACTCTGCAGTCCTCTAGGCATTGATAACAATATATCACCAAATGTCTGCATAGAAATTTACTGACAAGTCTAGGAAATCTGAATGAATGAATAAAAATGTAAGCCAAGTAGCAATCATTTATTTTCTGTAAATCATTCAGTCCAGTGTTAATACTTCATGTTGGCAAACTTAACCAACAGTTGGATATCTATACTATAGCCAAAAAAAATTAAAATACCACGTAAGTATGAAATAAAATGGATATTCTTGACTGAAGGCATTATTCTGCAGAGAGACTAACTTTAGCTATAACACCAGAGTGTAGGAAAGCTTAAGCTTAAGGACAGGAGAAAAAATAAAGATTTTAGTCAGTTCAGTTAGTTCAGTCGATCAGTTGTGTCTGACTCTTTGCGACCCCATGAATCACAGCACACCAGGCCTCCCTGTCCACCACCAACTCCCGGAGTCTACTTAAACTCATGTCCATCGAGTAGGTGATGCCATTCAGCCATCTCATCCTCTGCGTCCCCTTCTCCTCCTGCCCCCAATCCCTCCCAGCATCAGGGTCTTTTCCAATGAGTCAACTCCTTGCATGAGGTGGCCAAAGTATTGGAGTTTCAGCTTCAGCATCAGTCCTTCCAGTGAGCACCCAGGACTGATCTCCTTTAGAATGAACTGGTTGGATCTTCTTGCAGTCCAAGGCACTCTCAAGAGTCTTCTCCAACACCACAGTTCAAAAGCATCAATTCTTCGGCGATCAGCTTTCTTCACAGTCCAACTCTCACATCCATACATGACCACAGGAAAAACCATAGCCTTGACTAGACGGACCTTTGTTGGCAAAGTAATGTCTCTGCTTTTCAACATGCTATCTAGGTTGGTGATAACTTTCCTTCTAAGGAGTAAGCGTCTTTTAATTTCATGGCTGCAGTCACCATCTGCAGTGATTTTGGAGCCCAGAAAGATAAAGTCTGACACTGTTTCTACTGTTTCCCCATCTATTTCCCATGAAGTCATAGGACCAGATGCCACGATCTTCGTTTTCTGAATGTTGAGCTTTAAGCCAACTTTTTCACTCTCCTCTTTCACTTTCATCAAGAGGCCTTTTTGTTCCTCTTCATTTTCTGCCATAAGGGTGATGTCATCTGCATATCTGAGGTTACTGATATTTCTCCTGGCAATCTTGATTCCAGCTTGTGTTTCTTCCAGTCCAGCGTTTCTCATGATGTACTCTGCATAGAAGTTAAATAAGCAGGATGACAATATACAGCCTTGATGTACTCCTTTTCCTATTTGGAACCAGTCTGTTGTTCCATGTCCAGTTCTAACTGTTGCTTCCTGACCTGCATATGGGTTTCTCAAGAGGCAAGTCAGATGGTCTGGTATTGCCATTTCTTTCAGAATTTTTCACAGTTTATTGTGATTTTCGTGGTAAGTAATTAAGAGGCTGGTAGATCCCTGGAGGAGGACACGGCAATCCACTCCAGTATTCTTGCCTGGAGAATCCTATGAACAGAGGAGCATGGCGGGCTCTAGTCCATACAGCACAAAGAGTTGGACACGACTGAAATGACTTAGCATGCACACACAGGTCTATGAGACATACAAGCTTCCCAGATGGCACTAGTGTTAAGGAACCCATCTGTCAATGCAGGAGACATAAGAGAGATGGGTTTGATCCCTGGGTTGGGAAGATCCCTTGGAGAAGGGCATGGCAACCCATTTGAGTTTTCTTGCCTGAAGAATCCCACAGACAGAGGAGACTGGCAACAGATGGTCTGGTATTGCCATTTCTTTCAGAATTTTTCACAGTTTATTGTGATTTTCGTGGTAAGTAATTAAGAGGCTGGTAGATCCCTGGAGGAGGACACGGCAATCCACTCCAGTATTCTTGCCTGGAGAATCCTATGAACAGAGGAGCATGGCGGGCTCTAGTCCATACAGTCACAAAGAGTTGGACACGACTGAAATGACTTAGCATGCACACACAGGTCTATGAGACATACAAGCTTCCCAGATGGCACTAGTGTTAAGGAACCCATCTGTCAATGCAGGAGACATAAGAGAGATGGGTTTGATCCCTGGGTTGGGAAGATCCCTTGGAGAAGGGCATGGCAACCCATTTGAGTTTTCTTGCCTGAAGAATCCCACAGACAGAGGAGACTGGCAGGCTATAGTCCATAGAACTGCAAAGAGTTGGACATGAGTGGAGAGACTTGGCATGGATAGGTCACCTAGTTTATCACAGAGAACTAGGGAAAGAGCTAAGAAGAGTCTTCCTAAGGTCACAACAAACTCCTAATACTAGCCTTAAAAACTACCCCTGCAAATTAGTCAAAAAATGTATTAAACAAGAATGAACAAATTTATGTTTCAGAGCACTGGCCCAAACAATGGAGATATCAGTCAGCTACCAGTGGAGCCTAACAGCTAGGTTAGGACAAGAGATGCAGACAGCATAATTTGGGAAAGAGAGAGTCATAAAGAAAACACTGTCATCCCAGGGTGTCTGAACACATGCTGAAGGTTTCACCTTCTGAAGAGTGATAGTAGAAGCTTCATATTGCAAGGCAGAAATGCTTAATTCAAAAAGTCTAACCAAGTCACTAAAGAAATAAGCAAATAACAACAAAACCAAGTGCCATTGGAAGGTGGGAATCAGATTTGAGAATTAGTATATTACATAAAACATCCACTTTTTACCAAAATATTATAAGACATATCAATGAACAGAAAAGTGACCCATAAGCAGGAAAAAAAATGGTAGAGACACTACTGCCAAGAGGGTCCAGTGTCATATTTAACAAAGAAATCTTTCAACGCTATTATAAATATACTTGAAGGACTAAAGAAGACTGTGTTTTAAAAAGTAAAAGATAATACGATGACAGCGTCCAACCAAACATGGATGAAAAATTTTATCAATAAAGAGAAATTACTTTTTTAATGTAAATTCTGGAGATATGTAGTGTGGTAACTTATGTTTTAAAAAGTATAAGGGACAGATCAACAGATATTATACAAAAATAAGCATAGCCTCAGAGAAATGTGGGACTCTTTAAGCATATACAGGGGCTCCACAGGTGGCTCACTGGGTTGGGAAGTGATCCCTGGGTTGGCATGATACCCTGGAGAAGGAATGACCGCCCTCTCCAGTATTCTTGCCTGGGAAATCCCATGGACGGAAGAGCCTGGTGGACTATAGTCCATGGGGTCACAAAAGAGTCACACACAACTTAGCGACTAAATAACAACAACGATGCTAAGCTCATACACAGGTAATGAGACTATCAAAAGGAGAGGAGAAAAGAGAAAAAAAGTTGAAGAAATAATCACAGAAAGTGTCCCAAATTTGATGAAAAACAATCTAATTAAAAGCAGTAATTCAAAGCTCAACAATGAGTTAATGGTGCCTTCTCATAAGAAACGGTAGAAACCAAAAACACTAGGATGATAATATCCATGTGTTAGAAGAAAAAACTGTCAATCATTCATCTTGTATCCATCAAAAATATCTTTCAAGTATGAGGCTGAAACACTCATAGGAAAACACAGAGGTAAACATATATACCTGGGATGAGTCAATGGTCTCTAAAGAAGATACCAAAAGTACAAACAAAATATAGATTAAATTGGACTTCAAATTTAAAATACTTTTGCTTCCAAGGACACCATGAAGAAAGTGAAAAACAAAATTTAGGAACCAAGAAAAAAATACCTGCAAATAACATGATGCATAAAAGACATTAATTAGAGATGTAAAGAACACATGGTTCCTTAATCAGAGGATTAATAACTCAACTTAAAAATGAGCAAGGATATGAATAGATATTTCTATTCTATTTCTTATAAAAAAAAGATATTTCTTATTCTTCCAATAAGATATACACATGGATGATAAGTACATGAAAAGATGCATAACATCACTAGCTACCAGGAAGCTGCAAATTAAAACCATGATATTACTTCACATCCACTAATATGGCTATAACCAAAGACACAGATAATAATAAATGCTGATGAGGATATTAAGAAATTGGAACACTCATATACTGGTGGTGGGAATATAAAATGCTGAGACCATTTTGAAAAACAATCTGGAAATTCCTCAAAATGTTAAACATAGAGTTCACCATATGGCCAGGAAACTGTATCCTGATGTATATACACCCAAGAAAATGAAAATATATGCCCACACAAGACCCTGGACATGCATGTTGGTAGCACTATTATTAATATAAGCTTAAAAGTGTAAACAATCCTAATTTCCATCAACTACTAAATGGATAAATATGTGGGATGTCCATACAGTGGAATGTTCCCCAGCAATGGAAAAGAGCCAAGTACTAACCCATGTTAAAATATGGATGAATCTTGAAAATACTAGGCAAAAAAAGTCAGTCACAAAAGATCACATATTGAATAACTGCATTTATAGCCACAGTAAGTAATTAAAGGATACAAAGATGTCAGATATTATGTCGAAAAAGTTAAACATGAGGGGATTTAAAAAATAGGGTGATTAAAATGCTTAAACTTGGGAGGGAGAGGGGGTTCAGGATGGGGAACACGTGTATACCTGTGGCAGATACATGTTGATGTATGCCAAAACCAATACAATGTTGTAAAGTAATTAACCTCCAGTTAAAATAAATAAATTTATATTAAAAAATAACAAAATGCTTAAACTTGAGACATCATCAACTTAAATAATCATTTAGACCAACAGGCACGTGAAAAGATGTTCAACATCACTCTTCATCAGGGAAGTTCAGTTAGTTCAGTTCAGTCGCTCAGACTCTTTGCGACCCCATGAATCGCAGCACGCCAGGCCTCCCTGTCCATCACCAACTCCCGGAGTTCACTCAGACTCACGTCCATCGAGTCCATGATGCCATCCAGCCATCTCATCCTCGGTCATCCCCTTCTCCTCCTGCCCCCAATCCCTCCCACCATCAGGGTCTTTTCCAATGAGTCAACTCTTCGCATAAGGTGGCCAAAGTACTGGAGCTTCAGTTTTAGTATCATTCCTTCCAAAGAAATCCCAGGGTTGATCTCCCTCAGAATGGACTGGCTGGATCTCCTTGCAGTCCAAGGGACTCTCAAGAGTCTTCTCCAACACCACAGTTCAAAAGCATCAATTCTTCGGCGCTCAGCCTTCTTCACAGTCCAACTGTCACATCCATACATGACCACAGGAAAAACCATAGCCTTGACTAGACGGACCTTAGTCGGCAAAGTAATGTCTCTGCTTTTGAATATACTATCTACGTTGGTCATAACTTTCCTTCCAAGGAGTAACCGTCTTTTAATTTCATGGCTGCAGTCACCATCTGCAGTGATTTTGGAGCCCAGAAAAATAAAGTCTGACACTGTTTCTACTGTTTTCCCATCTATTTCCCATGAAGTGATGGGGCCAGATGCCATGATCTTCGTTTTCTGAATGTTGAGCTTTAAGCCAACTTTTTCACTCTCCTCTCTCACTTTCAACAAGAGGCTTTTTAGCTCCTCTTCACTTTCTGCCATAAGGGTGGTGTCATCTGCATATCTGAGGT
>SJXQ01002778.1:0-33750 GCA_006408695.1 Aepyceros melampus
TTTTTTCTTCCAATTAAGCCCTAACTTTTCAAATTTCTAGGTCATTTTTCTAAACTGTCCCTTTCTTTCTTAAAATCAGTGGCCCAAATACATAACTAATCAAGAGAGAGGTTTTTACTTTTGCCCAAGCCTCTGCAGAATGATGCAGATGAACAAGTGCCTTATCAGTCAGTCCAGACATTTGCCCCAGTTCAGATCTTAAATAATCTTTCTACTTTAGTGCATGTGTGTGACCAGATGACCTTAACTTCAATATCTCTCAACAATCACAGGTAAGAAAGACACAACTAAACTGGTGTTACAGGGTCTTCCTTGAAGCCCTGGTGTTACTTAGTAACCAAGCAACAAAATTCAGAATTAAGGAATTAGGGCTTTAGGAGTTTAGCTCAAACTTTTTCCAATGTATCATTGTTCTCAAAGACAAAACACTTAGCTATTCAGTCTCTTTTATTATTTGATTTTTTTGTTGAACATTATACAAGATTTTACAAAAAAGAGAGATGAAAGACAAGCACAGACTAAATAAAATGTCTTGTGATTTGAAAGAAAAAGACATTAAGGAAAAAAAAATAAAGCTTAACCAAGGTCCTTGTTTACAGTTGAGCTTTGTATAATCATGCTGTGTATTCCAAGCACTGTTCTGTCTTATTAAGTGATTATCAGCATTGGTATTTGAATTTTGTCTATATTTGCAAATGATACTGACAGAACGTTCAGCAGACACTTTGATTCAATAAGTTTTATATAATGACATATAATCTATTGTCTTATATCAGTGAACACTTATCATTAACAATACAGCATGCTAACCGGCTTTCTTTACCTTGCTGTTTCACCACCATTTCATCTCTACAATAAGCTAGTAATATTTATTGGCACCATTTTATGCATTACCATTCTTGGTAAATTATGAATGAATCTGACCAGGTCCAGGGCTTTCTGTTTTGCAAAGTCTGGATAGACATTTAATCAACGAATCACATGAATATATAACAGGTGTAACAGTTGGTTTGAATGATAAATACAGGAAGGAAGCTGTGAGAGCTTATTACAAAAAAAGCTAATTTAGACATAGGGAGAGATGACATGTCAGGAAAGATGCCCCAGAAGAAATAAAATTTGAGCTGAAATATGGGAAAATGCAAAACGCAAAGGAACGAGAGGAGGGAAATAATTGCAAATGAAGAAATCAGCATGTGGATAAGTTTAGCTTTAGAATACATCAGAGTTACTGGAAGGCTTGTTAAAACATACATTTCTGAGCTGCATCTTAGAGCTTATGATTCAGTAGGCCTGGGGCAGGGTCCAGGAATTCACACAAAACACACTTCTAACAAGTTCTCTGGTGATACTGCTATTGCTGGTCCAGAGATCATACTCTGAGAACCACCGGAGTAGAGAAATTGAGGGAAGGTCATTATGGCTAGTCTGCTGTGAAGAAGGAACAAGGGATGGAGGAGACAGAAATGTACAGAGAAGGCAGATGAATGAAACTTTAATAAGATTTTTTTTTCATAGCTTTAAGAACAGTTGGGATTTCTTAGTAGATTTTAAGTAAGTAACTGATTTGATCACCTTTGTCTGTTGAAAAGATCGCTTGCTTTATATCATTCAAAAGAAGTTGGAAGGTAAGTTAGCAAAATGCATGGTGGAAGAGGAGTTAGGAGTTTATTCCGGGCATTCAGAGGAGAGCAATGGCAGAGTAACAGGAGTAATAATGCAGAGACTGACAGAGGTACAAGGGATATTTAAGAGGGAAAATCAATAAGACATAGTAATTCAATATAAGAGTGTTGGAGAGGGACAAATCAAGATGACTTCAAGAATTTTGCCTTCTAATGTCTGGATGGTGCTTTGTGGTACCACCTAAGAAAAACCTGCATGTAAGAGGGCCAGGTTGGAGGTGGAGATGATGAAAGGAATAGTAGAATTAAGATACTGAGTATTTTATTGTTATTGTTGTTTTAGTAGAAATGTCAAATGGGCATTTGGATATCTGACTCAGAGCTCAGATATAAAGTATGTGCCCAAAATACAAATCTGAAAGTCACTGACCTATTGATAGATTTGAAGTTTTATGTATGGATCAAATCACTTAAGTTTAAAGTATACAATGAGAATATGAAAAGGCCTAGAACCAAGTAAGGAAATAAAACTTGACCAAAAAAAAAAAAAAATGAGGCAATAAAGAAAGTTGAGAGATTGTAGAAGGAAAAAAATAAAGTTGCTGTTCAGATGTCTAGTCATTTTTATTGGATGCTATGTATGTGGCGTTATTTCCCATTTCTGAAGGTGTTTAGAATCCACTATTTAACATCAGTGTTCTGATGTTTTACCAGCATCTACTGGAAATTTTTTTTTTAATTTTTTATTCCTTCTTAAAAATTTCTAATTGATAGTATGATTGTATAGCCTGAACTAAGATATTTTTATACTTGAAATTGAAATTACCAATATATATGCTGGAAAAACAGTTCTAAACAGGACTGACCAGAGCAAACTGGAATATATGGTCTTTCTACTTTAGTGATATGTTAGATCTTTTGGATTAAAGTTTTAAATTTTCTGCTTTATTCCCTCTTATTTTCAGTCATTTCTAGGGAGTTTCTTTGAGAGTAATTTGGAGAAGGCAATGGTACCCCACTCCAGTAATTTTGCCAGGAAAATCCCATGGATGGAGAAGCCTGGTGGGCAGCAGTCCATGGGGTCGCTAGAGTCGGACACGACTGAGTGACTTAACTTTCACTTTCACTTTCATGCATTGGAGAAGGAAATGGCAACCCACTCCAGTGTTCTTGCCTGGAGAATCCCAGGAAGCCTGGTGGGCTGCCTGTCGGGTTGCACAGAGTCGGACACGACTGAAGCAACTTAGCAGTTGAGAGTAATTAAAGCATTAAAAAGTTTATTGGAAGATTTATATGTGGACAATTGTTTCCCAGTAGTTTTACTGTACAGAGATCTGGAGGAAAACATTTTGGGTGGTGGGGACTCCTCCTTCCTCCAAATACCATTCTTTCAATGGTTTATTTTGTTGTTTATTTTCTCTGAATCAGTTCAGTTCAGTCGCGCAGTCGTGTCCGACTCTTTGCGACCCCATGAATCGCAGTACGCCAGGCCTCCCTGTCCATCACCAACTCCCGGAGTTCACTCAGACTCACGTCCATCGAGTCTGTGATGCCATCCAGCCATCTCATCCTCCGTCGTCCCTTTCTCCTCCTGCCCCCAATCCCTCCCAGCATCAGGGTCTTTTCCAATGAGTCAACTCTTCGCATAAGGTGCCCAAAGTACTGGAGCTTCAGTTTTAGCATCATTCCTTCCAAAGAAATCCCAGGGTTGATCTCCTTCAGAATGGACTGGTTGGATCTCCTTGCAGTCCAAGGGACTCTCAAGAGTCTTCTCCAACACCACAGTTCAAAAGCATCAATTCTTCAGCGCTCAGCCTTCTTCACAGTCCAACTCTCACATCCATACATGACCACAGGAAAAACCATAGCCTTGACTAGACGGACCTTAGTCGGCAAAGTAATGTCTCTGCTTTTGAATATACTATCTAGGTTGGTCATAACTTTTCTTCCAAGGAGTAAGCGCCTTTTAATTTCATGGCTGCAGTCACCATCTGCAGTGATTTTGGAGCCCAAAAAAACAAAGTCTGACACTGTTTCTACTGTTTCCCCATCTATTTCCCATGAAGTGATGGGNCGAGGCTGTAGGTCACAGGGCTGGGTCACCTCGGGCCAAACAAGGAGGGAGTGAACCCCATCCATCAGCAGACAATTAGACTAAAGCTTTACTCAGCAAGGCCTTGCCCACCAGAGCAAGACTCAAGTTTTCCCACCACCAGCTCTCCCATCAAGAAGCTTACACAAGCCACTTAGCCTCATCCATCAGGGGGCAGAGAGAAGCAAGAAGAAGCACAGTCTCACAGCAGCTAAAACAAAAACCATATTACAGAAAGATGGCACCCCACTCCAGTGCTCTTGCCTGGAGAATCCCATGGACGGAGGCGCCTGGTGGGCTGCAGTCCATGGGGTCGCGAAGAGTCGGACACAACTGAGCGACGTCACTTTCACTTCTCACTTTCATGCATTGGAGAGAGAACTGGCAACCCACTCCAGTGTTCTTGCCTGGAGAACCTCAAGGATGGGGGAGTCTGGTGGGCCGCCGTACATGGGGTCGCACAGAGTCTGACACGACTGAAGCGACTTAGCAGCAGCAGCAGCAATCACGATGAAAAAGCAGAAAGTTATGTCCCAGCTGAAGGGACAAGATAAAACCCCAGGAAAACAACTAAATGAAGTAGAGACAGTCAACCTTCCAGAAAAATAATTGAGAATAATGATAGTGAAGATGATCCAGGATCTTGGGAAAAGAATGGAGGCAAAGATTGAGAAGATATAAGAAATGTTTACCAAAAGACCTAGAAGAACTAAAGAACAAACAAACAGAGATGAATAATACACTCGACGGAATCAATTGCAGAATATCTGAGGCAGAAGAATGAGTAAATGATCTGGAGGACAGAATGCTGGAAATCACTGCCATAGAATAGAATATAGAAAAAAGAATGAAAAGAAATGAAGGCAGCCTAAGGACCTCTGTGACAGCATTAAACACACCAACATTCGCATTACAGGGGTCCCAGAAGGAGAAGAGAGATAGAAAGAACCTGAGGAAATATTTGAAGAGATAATAGCTGAAAACTTCCTGAACATGGGAAAGGAATAGTCAGCCAAGTCCAGGAAGCACAGAGAGTCCCAGGCAGGGTAAACCCAAGGGGGAACACACTGAGACACATAGTAATCACACTGACAAAAACTAAAGACAGAGATAAAATATTAAAAGCAACAAGGGAAAAATGACAAATAACAAACAAGTGAACTCCCATCAGACTATCAGCTGATTTCTTAACAGAAACTCTACAAGCCAGAGGGCATGGCATGATATATTTAAATTGATGAAAGGGAAGAACCTACAACCAAGAATACTTTACCCAGCAAGACTCTCCTTCAGATTTGATGGAAAAATCAAAAGATTTCCAGACAAGCAAAAGTTAAGAGAATTCAGCACCACCAATCCAGCTTTACAACAAATACTAAAGGAACTTCTCTAGGCAGGACACACAAGAGCAGGAAAAGACCTACAGAAAATAAACCCAAAACAATTAAGAAAACAGTAATAGGATCCTGCATATTGATAATTACCTTAACTGTAAATGGAAGAAATACCATTAAGACATAGACTGACGGGGTGAATGGAAACGTGCACGTGTACACTCTCACTTACCACGTCACTCTGCTTGAGCCCTGCCACCCCAGATTGTATGCAATTGTGTTGTTAGGTTAATCGTGTTCCCATTATGCCTTGCAATTGTCATTACCTTTTATTTTTTTGTTTGACTGTTGACTGTGAAAACTGATAAACATCTTTTACTGTTGTGATTATGGAAGCATTACTCACGTAATATCATTGTACCATGACTGGTCAACAGAAAAATAGTAAAGCTCTATATAACCCGAACTAGGATCTAATAGAAAAACCTGTAATCACTTTTTAAAATCCATATGCATATCAGTACTATCTTGACATTTTTTTGAAAATACAAATGCTCAGGTATTTTTTTTTTTTCCCTCCAGAGCTCCAGATATGTTTCTAATGATCAGTCACGTTTAAAAATAACTGGACTATATGATGGTCTTTTATCTAGTTTGTTTCACTTTTTCTATTTCATATTCAGTGTTCCCATTTATTTAGTTTATGTTCTCCAGTTTCTCCATCTCTTCCTTTTGTTTTTTTTAATGTTCATTCTCAAGCCTTTATCAAGTGTAGTAGAAAAGCTTTGGTACACACACATATATGTAAAAAGGTATAATATATATATTTTAGAAAACTTATGAATTTTTGTCTAACTAAATAATTGTGACATTTTGATTCCACTTGTTTGACCGAGAATGAATAGAATCCTAGATTTCTAATTAAAAAAATAGATATGCAGTAAGCAACAAAGGTTTACTGTATAGCATAGGGAACTATAGTCAATGTCTTTTAATAACTTATGATGGAAAGTAATTTAAAAAATAATATATGTGTCCTTGTATAACTGAATCACCTTGCTGTGCATCTGAAACATTATAAGTCAACTGCACTTCAATAAAAAAAATATATATATATTTATAAATAGTACTAAAGAATAAGAATCTGTCAGTGTTGTTTTTTTTTTTTTTTATGGGCTATAGTTGCTTTACAATGCTGTGTTACTTTCTGCTGCACAGCAAGGTGAATCAGCTATATGTACACATATATCCTTTCTTTTTTGGCTTTTCATCCCATTTAGATCATCACAGAGCATTAAGAAGTGTTCCTTGTGCTATGCAGCAGGTTCTCATTATTTGCCTATATTATACATTGTAGTGTATATATGTCAATCCTAGTCTCCCAGTTCATCCCACTGTATTTACCTCTTTAATTTGGATTGAGTTTAGACACTTTTAATGTGTTTAAATAATATTTGCATTTATTTTTAAATAACTACATATTCATGACTTTTATCTCTTTCTCATTGTTGACTGTTGATATTTTTCTTAATGATTAGTAAGAGCTTACATATTAAGGAAATGCTTCCTAATAGTCGCTATATTTACTTAAAGATTTCTTATGTGATTGGTCACTTTGGTCAACCCTGGGATTACTTTGGAAGGAATGATGCTGAAGCTGAAACTCCAGTACTTTGGCCACCTCATGCAAAGAGTTAACTCATTGGAAAAGACCCTGATGCCGGGAGGGATTGGGGGCAGGAGGAGAAGGGGACGACCGAGGATGAGATGGCTGGATGGCATCACGGACTCAATGGATGAGAGTTTGAGTGAACTCCAGGAGATGGTGATGGACAGGGAGGCCTGGCGTGCTGTGATTCATGGGGTCGCAAAGAGTCGGACATGACTGAGCGACTGAACTGAACTGAACTGATATTACCTTCATCTGTGAAATAACTTTAGAAATTCATTTCCTTCTGGTAGCTTATGGTTTTTACTTTACTTTTATTTTCCAACAGTTGATCAATTATAACATTTTAGTGTAGCAGATGGCTAGCCAGTTTTGGAGCTTCCCTGGTGGTTCAGATGTTGCAGAATCTGCCTGCAATGCAGGAGACCCAGGTTTGATCCCTGGGTTAGGAAGACCCCTTGGAGAAGGGAATGGCAATCCACTCAAGTATTCTTGCCTAGAGAATTCCATGGACAGAGTAGCCTGCAGAGTCAGACATGACTGTAATGACTAATGCTAACACTTAGCCGATTTACTGATATCATTCACTGAATATCTTTCTTCTACTAATTTTAAATGCCACTTTACTGAATAATAAACAACCAATGTGTATTGTCCTATTTCTGGACTATATATATAATTTCACACTGTCAAACTGTTTCAGTTTACTTACTTTTAAATTCTATGATGATTTTTTTCTTTTCTATGTCTTTGCGGATTTTTTTCAGCTCATTAGGAAAAAACTTCTTTTGCCTTATTTCTTTCTTGAATCCTTTTATATGCTTTGATATCTTATTTCATAGAGGTCATTTTTGATGTTTGAATTTGCTAAGGACTGGGAAGACTGGCATGCTGCGATCCATGGGGTCACAAAGAGTTGGGCATGACTGAGTGATTAAGCAACAAAGAGTAGCTTGGCAGGATGTTCACCGGTTCTGTGGGAAAATTTTTCTAGTGTCCTTTCTTCGTTTACTTTCTATTTATGCATGTTTCTTTCCTTTAATATTTTCCACATAGATTTTCTGTGTCCCTTTTCAGTATCTTTTTGTATACTGGTCCAATTTTTCTTGCAACTCTTCTTCAAATGTACTGTGGTTTGTCCTATCTATTTCTGTTTCTCATTCTTTGTTGGTTTCAGGTGGTTTCAGAGGAAGACAGAGACACTGATGTCTTTGTTCTGCTGTCTTAAAGCTCAGAGTCCTCTGATTTTTATCTTTTGAAGTTACTTTTGGTTTCTTTTGAGACTTACAGGTTTAAGGACTTATCTGGGAAGGTTTTTAGGAACAAGTATTTTTCTGGCCTTGTCACTGAGCAAGTATTGGAGCGGCTGTAGGAGGAAGAGTTTGCATTTAGGAACTAAAGGTATCTTCCAAGTGTTGTTGCTTAGTTGCAAATTTGTGTCAGACTCTTTTGTGGCCCCATGGACTGTAATCCACCAGGCTCCCCTGTCCATGGGATTCTCCAAGCAAGAATAGTGGAGTGGGTTGCTATTTCCTTCTCCAGGAGGTCTTCCTGACTCTGGAGTTGAACTTGCGTCTCCTGTACTGCTGGTGGATTTCTTACCACTGAGTCACCGGGAAGCCCATCTCCCAAGTAGGGGAGTTATAAGCATAACAAAGAAACAGCCTGGACATTTTATTCTACTCATTTTTCAATGGGCATATAATTGCTTTAAAATGTTTTCTTAGTTTCTGCTGTGCAACACCGTGAATCAGCCCTGTGTGTGCATATACCTGCTCCTTCAGGGACCTCTCTCCCACCCCCCATCCCACTGCTTTAGGTCACCACGGTGTGGCACTGTGTTATGTGGCACCTGCTAGCTCTCTATTTTACGCCTGGTAGTGCATATATAGAGCTTCCCAGGTGGCTCAGTGGTAAAGAACCCACCTGGCAATGCAGAAGATGCAGGTTCGATCCCTGAGTCAGGAAGATCCTCTGGAGAAGGAAATGGCAATCCACTCCAGTATTCTTGCCTGGGAAGGATCCTGGACAGTTGAGCATGGCAAAGCTACAATCCACGGGGTTGCAAAAGAGCTGGACATGACTTTAGCAATTAAATGACATGAACAGAGTGTATATATGTCAATCCCTATCTCCCAATTTGTCCCGCTCTCCTCTTTTCACTGTGGCCACATGTCCATTCTCTTTGTTTGGCCTCTATTCCTGCCTGGGAGATTGGTTCATCTGTATCATTTTTTTCCTGGATTCTACGTATATGCATTAATATATGATGTTTGTTTTTCTGACTTAAGTCACTCAGGATGACAGACTCTAAGCCCATCCATGTCTCTACCAATGACCTTATTTTGTCCGTTTTAGTGGCTGTGCAATTCAACTCTTATTTTTAACATAATGCTTTTGGAATCTTATTGAAGACAAAAGGTGATTCAACATTTCTTTGGGCTTAATTACTTTGGAAATTATTTTCCCAAGGTCTATTTCCTATGTTCCATAGTTTCAGTATTAGACAATCTGAGACCCATAGAAATTGGACACTGAGATTCTTAATCTTTTCAGGAAGAAGAAAATAACCAAAAGCTTAATAGGTGGCTGAGAAATGTGGACACATGGTTGAGGTCTTTTACTGACAATGCTTCCAGTTATGTAATTATTTGAAGAAATCATCCCTTAGGCTTGATGAGGGAGTGTTGACAAAATCTGCAGCTTCACCTCTACCTGGTGCTACAGGTTCAGAATTTGTGTTCCACAGTTGTTTCTATGTATCCAAAATTTGTTACTAGTAAAAGTGACTATTTGAACAGTTTAACATGTATTGGCTAGAAACAAACAAAGACCTTTACCAAATATATTAGAGAAAAAATATGTAATATGCAAGGGCTTGTAAGTGGACACACAAAAAATAAACCTTATAAAAATGTTGAGTTGGCCAAAAGGTTCATCTGGGTATTTCCATAACCTCTTACAGAAAAAACCCAAATGAACTTTTTGGTCAATGAAATAGTAAAAGGAAAGAAAATAGTTTAACGTTTTTCCCTAAGT
This sequence comes from Aepyceros melampus, assembly GCA_006408695.1. NCBI lineage: Eukaryota > Metazoa > Chordata > Mammalia > Artiodactyla > Bovidae > Aepyceros > Aepyceros melampus. The sequence goes on from SJXQ01002778.1 coordinate 9,760, forward strand.
AATTGACTGTAAAATGTAGAAAAGATAAGTATCTGAGTAGGCTCACTGCTTAAATTCTAGGAATTTTAAATTGGTTCACAAAAACTGGCTTTTTATTAAAACACTAAATTATTTTTTAAAATGTAAAAATTTAGTTAATAGACATGTCATAGGTATACATTCTTATTGTTTAAATCAATATAGTAGAAGTAGTACAAAAGACTGATTACATCCAGACAAGAAAATATCTGTGCCTCGACTTATGAGTAGATACAAGAATCTTTTTTTCGCTACAAAGTGCACTGAGCGCCTGTTTTTCACACAGCCTGTTTTACAGAACCAAAAGCTTTCACTTTGGAATTTCTCTCCACTTTTTTAGTAAAACAGTGACCACCACATCTAAAGTCCAGTTTATTTATTTATTTTTTTTGAAAGTCTGCTTTTCTTTTATTTTTCACATGTCAATCACCAGAAAAGCTTAGTTTATAAGACTTTGCTTACACGATGACTACATCTTCTTAAATGAGAAGAACTTAGTTATGTTCAAAGAAATAAAAATTGATAGTAATAGAGTTTCTAAAAATTAAAATCCCTGCAGATCTAAATTACTGCTGATTTGGGGCTAATAATTCATATCATAAAATAAAGGGAAATGTGAACCTAGTTCCGTTCCGTTCCGTTCAGTCGCTCAGTCGTGTCTGACTCTTTGCGACCCCATGAATCGCAGCCGCCAGGCCTCCCTGTCCATCACCAACTCCCGGAGTTCACTCAGACTCACGTCCATTGAGTCCGTGATGCCATCCAGCCATCTCATCCTCGGTCGTCCCCTTCTCCTCCTGCGCCCAATCCCTCCCGGCATCAGGGTCTTTTCCAATGAGTCAACTCTTTGCATGAGGTGGCCAAAGTACTGGAGCTTTAGCTTTAGCATCATTCCTTCCAAAGAAATCCCAGGGTTGATCTCCTTCAGAATGGACTGGTTGGATCTCCTTGCNGACTCTTTGCGACCCCATGAATCGCAGTACGCCAGGCCTCCCTGTCCATCACCAACTCCCGGAGTTCACTCAGACTCACGTCCATTGAGTCTGTGATGCCATCCAGCCATCTCATCCTCGGTCGTCCCCTTCTCCTCCTGCCCCCAATCCCTCCCAGCATCAGGGTCTTTTCCAATGAGTCAACTCTTCGCATGAGGTGGCCAAAGTACTGGAGCTTCAGTTTTAGCATCATTCCTTCCAAAGAAATCCCAGGGTTGATCTCCTTCAGAATGGACTGGTTGGATCTCCTTGCAGTCCAAGGGACTCTCAAGAGTCTTCTCCAACACCACAGTTCAAAAGCATCAATTCTTCGGCACTCAGCCTTCTTCACAGTCCAACTCTCACATCCATACATGGCCACAGGAAAAACCATAGCCTTGACTAGACGGACCTTAGTCGGCAAAGTAATGTCTCTGCTTTTGAATATACTATCTAGGTTGGTCATAACTTTTCTTCCAAGGAGTAAGCACCTTTTAATTTCATGGCTGCAGTCACCATCTGCAGTGATTTTGGAGCCCAAAAAAACAAAGCCTGACACTGTTTCTACTGTTTCCCCATCTATTTCCCATGAAGTGATGTAGGTGTGTAAGTTAAGATAATACCAACTGCTATAACAAGTCAAGTCTAAAGACTTCTCTGGTGGTCCAATGGTTAAGAATCCACCTTCCAGTGCAGAAGACGCAGGTTCAGTCACTGGTCTGGGAACTAAGATCTCACCTGCCCCAGGGCAACTACTGAACACTCATGCGCTGAAGCCCGTGTGCCACACTCAGTGAGCCCTGCACTACTCAACTGACATCCCCCACAACGCAGTGAAGATCCTGCCTGTCTCAGCCAAGACCTGATGCAGTCAAATAAACAAACAAAAAGCAAATCAAGTCTGTCGTCTCAAAGACTTCCCATCATTTACTCACAGCTTATGTAACATTCCAATGCAACTGTTTCTGGTCAGCAGATGAGGCTCTCACAGTCTGTCTGGGAATCCAGGCTCCATCCACATCAAAGCTCTGCATTTTCTGAAGAGTTGTTTTGCTCTTCTTTCTATCTTGAAAGAAAGGATAATGAATGAAAGGATTTTATGGGTTAGACTTGGGAGTGGTGTGCACCACTCCCTCACATTCTTACTGCCAGAATTCAATCATATAACCATCTGTAATTGCAAGGGAGGCTGGAAATGTTATCCCTATGCCCAAGAGGAAAAGCTTATTGGTGAACAGGTATCCTGCCTCGACCACAATGAATGACTACAGCTATTCTCAAACTGCTCTTGGGCAAGCCGTTCAGAGTCCTCACTAGCCATTTTTCTTCCTCCTTTTGTAGACTTAGCTTCTAAGGAGTTCTGCCACTACCAAGAAGGAGGCCCTTTGCTCAGGCATCAGACAAGTGAGACTTCAAATCCAAGCTCTGCCGGTAATAAGCAATATGTTCCTGGAAGTTCATCTCTGTGCCTCAGTTTTCTCATCTATAAAGTGGACCACAACAATAGCTCTAACCTCATGATATTGCTTATTTAACTTATATGCAGAGTACATCATAACACTGCTGGGCTGGATGAATCACAAGCTAGAATCAAGATTGCCCAGAGAAATATCAACAACATCAGATATGCAGATGATACCACCCTAATGGCAGAAAGTGAAGAAGAACTAAACAACCTCTTGATGAAGGTGAAAGATGAGAGTGAAAAAAGCTGGCTTAAAACTCAACATTCAAACGACTAAGATCATGGCATCCTATTCCATCACTTCATGGCAAACAGATGAGGGAAAATGGAAATAGTGACAGATTTTATTTTCTTGAGCTCCAAAATCACTGTGGATGGTGACTGCAGTCATGAAATTAAAAGACACTTGCTCCTTGGAAGAAAAGCTATGACAAACCTAGACAGCATATTAAAAAGTAGAGACATTACTTTGCCAACAAAGGTCCATATAGTTAAAACTATAGTTTTTCCAGTAGTCGTATCCGGATGTGAGAGCTGGACCATAAAGAAAGCAGAGCACTGAAGAACTGATGCTTTTAAACCATGGTCTTGGAGAAGACTCTTGAAAGTCCCTTGGACTGCAAGGAGATCAAATCAGTCAATCTTAAAGAAAATCAACCCTGAATCTTCATTGGAAGAACTGATGCTGAAGCTGAAGTTCCAATACTTTGGCCACCTAATGCAAAGAGTCAACTCATTGGAAAAGACCCTGATGCTGGAAAAGACCGAGGATGGGGGTGGGAAGGGGGAGAAGGGAGTGACACAGAATGTGATGGTTGGATGGCATCATTGACTCAACGCACATGAATTTGAGTAACCTCTTCAAGATAGTAAAGGACAGAGAAGCCTGGTGTGCTACAGTCCACGAGGTTGCAAAGAGCCAGACACAACTTTGTGACTAGACAAGAGCAACATAACACTGGTGGACTACATGAGAAGGCACAAGTATGGTTCTTAGCCCGATGGTTGATGAGTTGTAAGCACTCAAATAATCTAATGCCAATGCTACTGCTAATAATACTTATAACAGAAACAAAGCTATTATTATGGGGCTTCCCTGGTGGCTCAGACAGTAAAGAATCCACCTGCAATGCAGGAAACCTGGGTTTGATCCCAGGGTTGGGAAGATTCTCTGGAGAAGGAAATGGCAACCCACTCCAGTATTCTTGCCTGAAGAATTCCATGGACAAAGGAGCCTGGTGGGCTACTGTCCATGGGGTCACAAAGAGACGGACATGACTGAGTGACTAACCTTCGCTTTCACTTGCACTTCCTTTCTTTATAGGCTAGTCCAGATTTTGAAAATGAATCTAAGAAATAAACCAAAGCTTCTGTAAGAATTTTGATAAAATGTGACACAGGTTTGGCCTGAGGTAAAATGAAAAAGAATTCTGGTGTTCAACAAGTACTTTTATAACCATTAACTTGGATCTGAAAGAAATCAAGAATAAATAATTTGGGGACTTCCCTGGTAGCTCAGTGGCTGAGACTCTTTGGTTCCAGTGCAGGGAGCGAGAGTGCAATTCCTGGTCAGACAACGAAAATCCCACATGCCATGTGGTGCAGCCAAAAAAAATTTTTTTTTAATGACTAATTTCAAGATTTAACAATACATTAATGGGGAGAAGAAAATAAAGAACCTATAACAGTTGTAAATGGTCCAGATCTCCAGTTCAGAGGTTTTTCCAAGTCACCAGTACTGCTAGGTAAATTAAGATCTATTTGTTCTCACCCCTCAGATCTCTTGCTGCATTTCACATTCACAGTCTACCTGGTTTCCTTCTCATGGTGAGGATCATTCTGACTTCTTCCCCAGCAAGCCTCCTTCCACTGGTCAACCTTGGCTCTCATTCAGTCCTGCCCCGAATCCGTCCCTCAAACTTCAGCTCAGCCTCCAGCTCAGCCTTGTCACTCGAGTTGTCCAGGGAACATTTCCACTAAGATCCTGTGACCTTTGACACCTAAATGAGTTCCTTTTTGCCAAATAGGCTGCCTTTCTCAATTATCCCATTTCTATCAATACCCCACCACAAGGGTCACGCAGTGAGGACACAGAGCCCAGAGAACTTTCAGTCTTAACAAATAACCAGGAAGAGCTACAGCGCAGCTTTAAAGCATCCTCCAACCATGAAATGGCAAACAGCTCTATTTCCAAAGACAGGTATTAGAAAAAGTCAGTAGGGCTCTAGGCTTACTTCTTAGTTCATCTTGCAAAAGTGTAAAGCCAATACCTTGTCTGGGACAAGGTTCCAGTACAGAGAGTTCCAGTACTGCTTTTTAGAGTAAGATAAGCTCAAGTAAGGGCTTCCCAGGTAGCACTAGTGGTAAAGAATCTGCCTGCCAATGTAGGAGACACAAAAGAAGCGGATTCGATCCCTGGGTCAGGAAGATCCCCTGGAGGATGGCATGGCAACCTACTCCAGTATTCTTGCCTGAAGAATCCCATGAACTGAAGCCTGGCAGTTTTTAGGGTTGCAAAGAGTCAGACACAACTGAAGCAACTTAGCACCCACACACTCAGGCTCAAATAAATTAACATTCTCTTCTCAGCTGACTCATTACCTAGAACACAAACTTTGCATGCCTGTTTGAATACAGACAGGAGAGAGGACAACGAAAAGAAAGGAAGGGATATACACAACTTACTAACATGAGTGTAACAGCACCTCTCTTAAAAAACAAAAACAGCAAAAAGAACATTGTAGAAGATCAATATTCCATTTTTACAACCCAAGCTCCTATCTACATTGTAGTAAACCAAATTTTAATTGTCTGCCGTGTCCTTCTGATATTTGATCACTTTAGCTCAAAAGATGCTTTTAAAAAAAAAAATTAGTAGATTTACAACTTGGTATCAGTTTCAAGTATATAGCTTCCCTGGTGGTTCAGGGAATCCAGCTGCAATGCAGGAGACCTGGATTCAACCCCTGGGTTGGGAAGACCCTTGGAGAAGGAAATGATAATCCACTCCCGTATTCTTGTCTGGGAAATCCCATGCACAGAGGAGCCTAGCAGGCTACAGTCCATTGGATCACAAGACATGACTTAGCAACTAAACCACCATCACCACCAGGAATACAGCAAAGTGATTCAGTTACACAAACACATATATATTCTTTTTCAGATTCTTTCCACTACAGATTATTAGAAGATATTGACTATAGTTCCCTGTGCTATATATATGGTAGGTCCTTGTTGTTTATCTATTTTATATATAGCAGTATGTATGTTACTCCCAAACTCCTAATTTATTCCTCTTTCCTTCCCTTTTGTTAACCATAACACTGCGCTCTATAGCAGTGAGTCTGTTTCTGTTTTTTAAATAAGTGCATTTGTATCCATTTTTAGATTCCACATTTAAGCGGTATCCTTTGATACTTGTCTTTCTCTGATTTATTTCACTTAGCGTGATAATCTCTAGGTCCATCACGTTGCTGCAAATGGCATTATTTCATTCTTTTTGTGACTAATATTCCACTGTATACATATCACATCTTTAGCCATTCATCTGTCCATGGACACTTCAGTTGCTTTCACGTCTTGGCTACTGTAAACAGTGCTGCTATGAACACTGGGTACGTGTATCTTTTCAAATTAGATTTTCCAGTTTTTCCGGCTATATGCCCAGTAGTGGGATTGCTGGCTCATATGGTAGCTCTATTTTTAGTTTTTTAAGGAACCTCCATACTGTTCTCATAGTGGCTGCACCAATTTACATTTCCACCAACATTTGTAGGAGGGTTCCCTTTTCTCCACACCTTCTCAGGCATTTATTTATAGACTTTTTGATGATGGTCATTCTGCTGGCATGAGGTCACTGTTTGGCATTTCTCTAATAATTAGCAATATTGAGCAACAGGGTGGTTTTTTAGGTGCAAGGGTCTTAAACTGGAAGTTGCAGTGCTTTTTGAACGACACATTGGTAGTAATGGGCACTGGGTGGTCGGGGGGTAACTAGTTTCCTTCTACTCAGTTCCTCATTATAACTGTCCTTTTGCAATTTTCTCAGTTATATTTTAAACAGTTCTGAAGCTACACTGATGAATTTAGGTTTTTTTTACATTAAAATTTGTCCTTGTGGAACAAAGTCACAGCTGGGGATTGTAGAAAGATGATATGTCCATGGGAGGATAATGTGCTGCAGCCTTTTTCTTTGCAGTGTTTTAGCTCTCAAGTGTGAAATAATTACAACAAACCTGATCTGAGGCAAAAAAAAAAAAAAAGTGATGAATGCAGAAATTATCATTCAAACATGTGGCATTTCCTTCCAGATGAGTGCCCATTACTACCTGCCCCCAGTGCCCATTACTACTAATATGTCATTAGAAAAGTACAGCAACTTCCACTTTAAGACCCTTGCGCTTCAAAAACCATCCTTTTGCTCAACATTGCTAATTATTAAGAAATGCAAATTTCCTTCCTTCCTTTAAGAGCACGCTCATCTACAGCAGATGGCTTGGTGAGCAAATCGTTCTGCCTGCTATAGGCATAAGGACAGCATGCTTTTATTAAAGCTCCTTTGTAACCCATAATCCAGTGAAGAAAAGGATGTTATGACCTTCACCCTATCCAACCCCTTGTTAAAAAGCTGATAATAAAAAAACAGAAAAAGTAAAAATCACAAACTGCTTCACCTCCGACACGCTGTCTCAAATCAGCACGGAGTATGACTTCAGGGGAAATAACTTCAGCAATCCTTTGACTTTCTAAGTTAGGTGTACACTTGGGTGATACAGGCAATTGAGAAACTTTCAGAACAGAGCCAACTTCTGGGAGCCTGAAAGCTTGAGTTTAAATGATACAACACCGCCACCTAGAGGTCAAGAATGAGGAATTGGACACTGCAGCCAAAACGGTAAAAAGCTTGACAAGCTTACTGCCCAGCCAGGAAAAGCATCATTGCCTTCACATCAAAGCTGCAATGAGAGACATTTAAATGAGTCTGGGCTTTCCTCAACATATGGGATATTGGAGAAATTCTACAGAGTAGAAAATATGCTTCCCCCATCACTACCTACAAAGACAGGTGCTGAGCAAGTCACCTAAAAAGGGGGCAGAGAACAAACCCACCCATGTCAAGGTGCTAGGGAGGCTCAGTGGTTAGAGGGCTTTTGCAGAAGTTAGGACATTTAAGCTGACCTTGGCAGGATGAACAGAATTTCTATATGCCAAGGGAAGCAGATTCTGGGCTGAAGGAACAGCATGAACTACTAATTTCAATTATGAAAATATACAAGATTTACTCATCACCAGTTCATTACAGGTTATATTAAGCCACTTGGAAAATGGAATAAAAAATCACATTTCCAATCCCACAGAAAACATGCCAGTGAAGTGTCCTTCTGTGTATTTATTTAACATGCTGTCATGCCTTTCTGTCTGCAGCCCAATGAAACTATAGCCACCAGGCTCCTCTGTCCATGGGATTCTGCAGGCAAAAATATCAAAGAAGGTGGCCATTTCCTTGAGAGGATCTTCCCACCCTAGGCACTGAACCCGAGTCTCCTGGGCTGGCAGGCAGCTTCTTTACCACTGAGCCACCTGTGAAGCCCACGCTCTTGAAAAGGCATTTCTTAAAACAATCAAACTTAGGAACATGGGCTATAAACCAAGGTAATCAGACTTCTTTACTGCAGGTCTTCTCAAAGAATTTAATATTTTACTGTACATAGTAAATCTCCGAGAAGTACAGAATGCAGTTTCTGAACAATTTTCCATGAGCAAACCCTCCCTCCCTAGGAAGGAAGGGAGGTAAAGTGATGGTTGAAGGATGCAGGTCTAGAATGCCTGGACTTTACTAGCTCCACCACTACCCCTCCACAGGCCTGTTTCCCCATCTGCAAATAGACTAGAGGACCTACCTCGCCAGGTGCTGTGAAGATTACATGAGGTAATACACACAAACACCTGAAATAATTAGTAGTTGCTGCCCCTTCATGTCCCTCCCTCCATGCCCTTTATGGCTAGACTCTCAGCTCCACAGGACCAGTTCAAGCACTGCTAATGAAAATACACTCCAGCTTTGCCCAGCTGCCGCCTACAGTCCCTTGGAAGACTGTGTTCCTTCAAGGTCTCTGGGGGACAAAGGGGGAATGTTTCAAGTTACTTTGGTAGCTTAGATGAAAAATAACAATATTCACTAATTAACCTCTTCTGGATATAACTCCAAGAGCTGTCAGCATTTGCAAAACAAAACAGGACCGATACAGAACCTTAACAAAGCCCACGAATCGCACACATTAAGCCTGTGACAATCATTGTCATCTTTCAAGTCATTTGTTTCTGTGTGTATACACAGAATGCTAAATGTAGGAGGTAAATATATACAATTCCAAATACCCTGAACATTCGGTTATTGAGACATTACGTGTGTCTGTGTACACATATACACGTGTGTATGAATGCGTGTGAACAGGAGAGGCAGTGTTATGTGAAACAGTTCCAACACCCTGCTACAACGATGATCAAGGCATTCTTCCACCATCTCTGCCAGCTCTCTGAGGTAGCCTGGTACATATAAACATGCGTGGAGATGCAAAACTTCTCAGGCAAATCCTTAAGTTTTCTGACTTTTCCTTTTTCCTGAGTCTGTTTCACCATTTTCCACTTGCTCTCCTTATCACTCCCTGAATTGATAACTTCCCATAGTAGCAGAAAAAAAGTATTTTATGGGCACCCGTGTCCCTCTTGAAGCATTATCTCCGCTGGGTCAACGGGAGCCTGAGGCTGGAGATGCAGGCAGGCAGCAGAGGGCTGCCAGGTCTGGAGCACAGGCGCCCCTTCACCACTAACTCCATCTGTGGCTGAGCTGCCACCTGGCTTACCCCGAACAGCAGAGTACACACCTGTCGCTCTGGTGTAGCTATTCAGACATCCCTTTCGCTCTCAACAGTACCCTGAATTGAGTTTAAGTTACAATGGTCATCCCATCTATTACCCTAGACAGTGCTCTTCATTCCTCTGGATTTCAGTCTCCATAATTTGAAAATGGATATAGGATTAGATAGTACTTTAAGGGCTTTTTTTGTTTTAATTTGTTTTTGTGATTTCCATTTTTTTTAAATAGCCCAATCACAAAATTAAAGATCTTTCAACCTCTAGCTACCTCCCTCCTAATATACATATTTTCCCCAACCAGTTGAGATCCAACCTAACTATATAAGCAAAACAGACATTTAAGGGTCAATAATGAGTATCTCAGAACCTGGAAGAAATGAAAACTGCAATCAACACATATGTTGTAAAATGTGTTCTATGCTTCCTGGCTTAGATATGGTACATCAAGTATGTGAGGCCCTGGGTAGTCCCCACCATGAACCACCACAACCAAAAGACCCATCTTTACCTCAGTTTAGATCTCCTAAACAGAAACGGGCAAGAGAGAGATGCCTGGACACAAGGCATGAAATTCCTGCACCACGACAGAACTGTAAGTCCTGAAACATACAGCATCTTCACCATATGAGGCAGTAAAAGAAGAAATGGATAATAAAATCACAGAGTGGGATGAGCCAGTGTTTCATTGCCCCAACCCTCCATATCTTATGCAAATAAAAAACTGATTCTGGAGTAAATACATTTATTGATACCCATTTTATATAGTTCAATGAAATAACCTATAAATATAAAAGCATTTTTCTTTTGGATATCATCATGGTCCATGTAAATACTCAACAGTCAGAATCATCTGCAGGAAGCACTCGAAGTCACACAGTTGGGTTTACAGACCTGGATACACATATCTCATGTAACAGTGGCACTTATGTACTCAAGTGGTCCAGTGGCTTTGGAATATATGACAGCTGGGCATGTGGAGTAAAAGTAATGTGTAAGTTTAAGTCAATGGAAAGGGTATCAACTTTCAACAAAAAACCAACCAATCATCAGTCGAACCCTAAGTGAAGAAAGTGCCACAGTTGGCACGTGGTGTCGGGACACTGGAGGCGAAGCGTGCTTAGCAGCCCGGGCCATGGTGCCGTGTGCCCTCTCCAGCCCCCAGGGCACTGCCTACCGGTGCCTCTGGGTCACTCAGGGCAACAGACCAGCGATTCTTAGAAGAGCCTCAACAGCTTAGAATAGAAGGCATGCGGAGACTGGCATCAAGTGTCAAGAAAAATGAGCTAGATATTTCAATGACATGATGAGCTTTTCTCCTAAGAGGAGGAAGAGATTGTGGGGAAAACAACTTTTTTAATTCTCTTTTTTTTTTTTTAAACAGTGATCAGAATCATTTATCAAATGAGGGAAGGAACCCAGGTATCTGGTATCCAAAACACAGGTGCAAAAATCTTCTGTCTCAAAGTTTGTTCCTCAACACTTCTGAGGGAACGAACGCAGCAGCCACTGTTGGAGACTTGCTCTCGACTTGATGCAGCACAAAATTTTCCCATTTCTTCAGAAACAAATACAGAAATGTCCTTTTTTGCTGCAGTCAGACCATGTGTCTTCTGAGTTAGCAAGCAAATGCATTTAGAAGGTCCGAAGTGTGCAAGGTCCAAAATTGAAATCTGAGAGGCAGTGTTAGAACTTAAGCGAGGCAGGATTTTTAGAGACTACTCAAATGAAAATCTAAGTGAAGCATATAAAAATTCAGTTCTATTATTTTCAACTGGTATTTGATGGTGACATCCCCTGGTAAGGACGGGTTAAGGGCTGTTATCTCCAGGTCCAAGATGTCCCAACTACTTAAAGTAGGGCCCCCAAGAGGAGAAAGACACACACTTCTGTGGTCTCTGGAATTTCCTTTTTGCCTTTTTTTTTTTTTTTTAAAAAATAGTAGCTTCAGTTGCACACCACTGGCTGAAGGTGTTTGCATCCAAATGAGAAACTCTACCCCTTGTCTCTAGTGGGACAGGCACCAGGTTCTCACAAGCGGCAACTCCCATGTCCTGTAGCACGTGGCATCTGACCCTGAGTGAATAATAAGCTGGCACAGAGCCCCAATCGCTGGCATCCAGGCTAGATGGCGTTTCGTGGCGTGCCGTTGTGTGTCAACGCTTTCAGGCTGGGGGCACTGGTCTGGTGACTACAGATCCTGTGAGAAGTCACACCCACCTCAAAAACCTCATGAATAGCTTTTCGGAAACAATGGAAGTTATAGTCTATTAAACCTGCAGGAGAGAAAAAGGAAGATCAGGCGCCCTGAATGTCAACTATCTGCTAGGAAACATTTGGTGACAGAAAGAAATAATTGGTATGTATTTTAAAACATATATCCAATCGAGAAATTCTCTACAATGGAAGCATGATAAAGCATATGCCCAAGTTGTTAACACTGATTACCTCTGGGCCTAGGAATGAAGAGGGTAAATAAAAAAGCAATTAGGAAGACAAATTTATTAAGGAAATTTACAATGAATTCTAAAGTGAAAGTAAAATACTTTCAATACATCAAGTTTTTCCTTTTACAAGTCTCTGGGGCAGGTAAAGAAAAGCTGAAGGAAACAGTTGGAACAACAGTTATGCAAACTGCTTAGTAGAGCCATGGGGATGGGAGGTATCAGGAAGGCCCATAGGGCAGAGCCTCAGGAAGCCAGCTCCCCCACCTCAGAGGGGAGGGAGGGCAACTCTGTCCTTTTCTGCTTATGAACTGGCTTCCAAATCAAATTTTAGTCAAAGGGTTCCTTGCAGGTACATATGGACATATGACCAATTCTGGCCACCAAGAAAAGTGCAAGTGTGTAAGACTTCCATGGAGTCTCCCTAAAAGGAAGACCTCCCTATTCCTCCCTCAATCCTCCTTAGCGCTCAGAATCTGGGGGAGATTGCTGGAGATCCAGAAGTCCTTCCACATCACGAGAAGAACCTGAAACTAGTAGCCAGTACTGAGAACAGCAGAGCTGAAAGAGAAGCACCTAGGTCCTCGAGGATACCAGGACAGAAAGACAACACACAAGAAATGAACCACAAGCATCTGATGCCAAAGTGCCTACAGAGGGGAAGCAGCCCAAAGGTGGGAGGGTCAAGTGCAAGGCAAAAGCAGCCAAGAAAACTTCAGGGTGCAGACAAGACTCTGAGGATACGGGCAAGATTTAAATAGGCAGGAAAGAGGAGCAAAATCACAGGAAAACAGCAGGGAGTTCACACTGCGAACACAGCACACCGGTGGAAGTCAGGAAAGAAGCTGGTCTGACTGGAGACGGGAGCAGACAATTCTTGGGAGCAGTACTGGGAATGGAGTCTGAAGAAGGAGGTTAGAGTCAAATTAAGGAGTTCCTTCAGATTCAGAAAAAAATAAAGGTTTTGATAAGTTCAACTACAATAAAATTGAGTTTTCTGCAAATGGTAAAATTAAACTGACAATCAAGGAAACCTGAACAATGTGTGGATATGTGATGATGATATGAAATCACTGTTAGTTTTTTTTTTTCTTTTAACATCTATTAATGGTAATACCATTACACTTTAAAAAGAGCACTACTGCTTAAAGATACCTGCTGAAATCTCTACAGACAAAATGATTTGATGTCAGAGATTTGCTTCAAAATAACCAATAGGAGAAAAGGTATAGAGATGAAATAAGAATGGTTATGATTCTGATAGCTGTTCAATCTGGGTGATAGATAAGAAGGGCTTCCTTACATTATTTTTTCTACTCTTTCATGTTTGACAGTTTCCACAACAAAGGATTTAAAATAAAAATGAAGATACACAGGAAACAAAAGACTGACCATGCGTTCATGCAGGGACAGGTACACGGAATCGCTGTGCTGCTCAACTTCTGTGTTTACTTGAAAATTTCCAGGAACCAAAAGTTTTTAAAAATTTTTAAAGATGAGAATGGAAAAAGATAAGAAACTCCAAAAAAGGCACAAAAAAGATAAAAGCATAGGAACAAATAAATTACTAGAGAAGCCTAAACAGACATGAAAGAGCACCTGCAGAGAAAGCCGCTTGCTCTAACCAGTAATGAGAGAAATAAGAATGAGACCCCAACGAGACGTCATTTCGCACCTGCCGACTGACAACCACTGAACAGTCTGACAACATGAAACCGGAGAAAGGACATGCAGGGACAGAAACTCCCACAAAGCTCTGTCTGGGCTGAAAACAATAAAAGCCACTTTGGAGAGCAATTCAACAATGCCTAATAAAACTGACGTGAACTTGAGCAGGGGACATGAACTTGGGAAAATTTGGGGAGATGGTGAGGGAGACACAGGCCTTGGGGGCTGCAGCCCATGGGGTCACAAAGAGTCGGACTGGGCAACTGACTGAACAACAACGATACAACTGAACACATATGCCCTCCATAAATCCCACTCCTAAATACTTACTGTTCTAGAGAAATTCTCCGTATGTGCCAAGGCAAACTTGTTCATTAATTTCTTGCAAAACTATTTGTAATCTTAAAAATCATCTAAACATACAGTAAAAAGAATATAAACTGTGATATACACACTCCACAGACAGTGACAAAGAATGAACTAAAGCAATATGCTATTGATATGGATAAACCTCAAAACCAATCTTGAATGAAGAGAAACAAGCAAGTTGCAGATGACTTACATTTTGACATGGTTTACACAAAGATACATAATACCCTATATAGTTTAAGGATACATAAGAAGTAAAACACTAATTCAGACACAGGAAAAAGAAAACACTACATTCAACAGAGCACAGGAGAGGGTTTCAGCTGAGAAATACACAAAAGACAAAATATGTACTGGTCACGTTTCAGATCTTAAGCTCAAAGGGGAATATATACATTTTTGTTTTATCAAAAAAAATTTTTATATCTAAAATATTTGATTAATATGAGCATCACTGAAATAATATTAACTCATTCAATATTAAATAATATCACAAACCCAGACAGAATGAACTTGTTGCATGAGTAACAGAGCTACTATAGATCCTTGAGTAGTTAAATAACATGATAAAACCGAGCCCTCAATATACATGTTGAATGCAGCACCTTAGGCCTGGATGGGTGAGGACCTGGACTGGAGACACCAACAGTGGAAATGGATAGAATTCCACAAGAAACAAATGTTAAGAGTTGGTGAAGATTCAATGAAAACCACAGAAAAGAATGGAAAAAGGAGAACAAAGAACACCCTCTGTGAGACGCTGTGCAAGGGCCTCGGAAGCAATTACACCACACGATTACCAGACTGCACACAGCTGAGCATGGACGCCAGGAAAATGGCGTAACTAGTAACAGAAGCAGAGCAGCCAGGGCAGTCGGGGAAAACAGTCATTGGCTTTTTACCTCATGGAAGATGAAGATTTAAGTAAAGATGCCTTACTAACAGCCTCAAACACGGGATGGAAACAGGCCCAAGTCAGAGCCAGAGAGGTGAATTCTTCAGTCAACTACACGGAGATGAACTGAAGCCAGAGATGTGATGTGCTGACCAGGAGAATAAGTGAAGAAGCGAGCCAGAAGCCCTGGCTCTGAAGGGCACTCAGAATTGAGAAAAAGAAAAATAATTAGAAGAAACAGGTGGTAAGAGAAACAGACACATAGAAGAACCCAAAGAGCTCTGCTCGGGGAAAGCAGATGTAAGAGAGCTTGAAGGAGGACTGGATGCCAGGGTCACATGCTTTGGAAGGCTGAAGAGGAAAGGCCACCAAATGTGGCAAGAAGGTGACTCAATAACTTCTCAAACCACCTCAGCAGACTGGTTCAGGTGGAAGCCAAACGCAGGCAGACAGGTAACAGAAGGATGTGAAGTCAGAGGCTGGAATAAAAAACGTGATTTAAAACCAAAGGGCCAAAAGAAGGCAGGAGAAAGCATGGACTGTACATGGAGGGAAAGGCACAGAAGTAGTTGAAAACGTCGTGAAAGTGAAAGTGCTAGTCACCCAGTCATGTCCAATTCTTTCTGACCCGACAGACTGTAGCCTGCAAGGCAACTCTGTCTATGGAATTCTCCAGGCAAGAATACTAGAGTGGGTTGCCATGCCCTTCTCCAGGGGATCAAACTAACTGGTAAATCCTCTAACACTGCAACAATGTTTTCTCTTGTTTTCCAGAACCTAAGAAATTATGAAAAGACCTTTACATAAAGACAATTTTTAAAATATCATTACCTTTTCTTTCAAAACTTTCTTCCCTAAGGATGCAAACCAGTGCCAAAAATTTAGTCACCTCCTTTAAATACAGGACAGTTGTGTTATTCAGCTTGATGATGGCCATGGACTCTTTGTCATAAGCACTTCCACTTCCATCTTCCTTTAACCTGTTTTAAAACAAAGTATCGTTCATTATAGGTTTCCCAACTTGGCATTCTGTCACATTTGCACAAGGCTTTCTACTCAGTTTCCTAAATGTCTTTTGGGAAAACAGGCTGGCTCGACCCCAGTGGAACAGAAGCTTTGTTTAGCTGTGGGTGCCCAGCCCCTGCTGCATAATCATTCCACGTGCTCACACCACCTTGTCGACCTAGGACGCAGGGAAGACAGCAGATTTCTAATCTTCCTTCACACTAATCAGTGCTGACACCCTCCACAAATAAAGACGGACCTGAAATATGAAAACTGTCAGTAGTGAAAAAGGACAAAGTACAAAAACTAAAGTAAGTACGGTCTATCAAAGATACTGTGGAATCCTGATGCCTGCAAAGTGAGCCTTATAGGGTCTGAAAGCTATTTCATTTATCAGATTAGATTGTCAGAATTACATGGAGTCCCCCTTCAAAAAACACAAATCAAGAGCCAAGTAAGCAACAAACTGAACTTCAATAAAGCATACCAAGTTTCACGCACAGGTTAATAATAATGAAGTAATGGCTGTTTTCTTTTTTTATAATGTACTTTATCATGTGTAATGTAGTTTACAATGTGCCTTATACTGAAAAAAAAAATTACAACTAAATTTGATTCTTTAATTATAAAAAGTACATTCATCTCTTTTTAAACTTAGGAACGGGAATATGAAACTTTTCTGCATGACCTACAGACAAAATCACATTTTTTGCTGGGGAAAGAATAAAAACAAAGGCAAGCATGTAATCACAAAATTGACAGGAATGGAAAACAAGAATAGACAGGTAAAGAAGAGCTAAGACCAGCGATTCTCCTACCCCGAGGCAGCCAGAGAAAGACACTGACATGCGAGGCAGAAAGACCAAGGGGCCAGGTAGGGACAGAGAGATGAAAGAGGAACTCAGACTAGGCAGAACAGAGGAACAAGAGATCAAGGACAGAGGTACCCAAAAGCAAAGGCAATGTCAGAGTATCAGGACAGCGCTTGGGAGGGCTGACATTAACATACAAGAGGAACCATCACTATTAGAGGCTGCAGAGGTTATTGGCTTTTGAAATAATTATTAGTAAATCCACCAACATTTTCACTTGTCTTCTGGACTATTCTACAAAACCATTTCTTTACAAATTTCTGTATAAAGTGTGGTGAATTTAAATAAAAGAAGAGTTTATATTTTAGAGACTTCTTAGAAACAGATGTATAGGTCAAACATTCCTTGTTTCTGTGCTCTCTGAAAGATTAAGGACTCCTCAGTTCCACAGAGCCTAAATCAAATTAGGAACTGGTACATACTCTTGTTATTCAGTGTTTAAAATAAATTAGTCTAGTTTATTGATCTAACAGTAGTGAGAAGTCGCAGTAGTGAGAAGACACAGTACAAAACCCCCCAAATTAAAGCAGGTGAAACTTTCACTGATAATTAAGTCTGGCACTAGCCACACCTTTTCCATGCTCTTGTTCATCCACTCGGAAAGAGTAGGACCCAGCAGCCCACTCACAGAGAAATCATGCTCCAAACTCAAGCACTATGGTCAGTGCCACTTCACACAGTACTTGCTAGATGCCTCAGAAATTAATCCCCCTAACAAGTCAAACTGGTGATTTTCCACTTGTCTGAGATCTTACAAAAATATACACAAACACAACTTACCCATATATACAAGACACATCAATTACAACATCAATCATGTCACAGCAAAGTTCATATGACTGCATGTCCACAGGAGAACTGTCTGTTGCAATGTAGATTTTGCTGACAACATCGAAGAGAAAAGCTTTTTCAATACCTGAATTCTTGGGGGAAAAAAACACAAAATCAAGTGTTCATTTTAAAGAATCACAATTTGTAAACTTATCAAAGATCCTGAATCATTAACATCCAAGAGCATTTTTAATGATACAACCCAATACCAAGAGTAAACAGTACTTTCCTTAGGAGACACTTCTCTTATCCAAAGAAGAAAATTCAAATTGTTTCTCTGCTCTGATTTACTGACACTCAAATTTGTTCTTCTTTCATCCTCTTTACTTAAATGAATTATTTTCTAAGACACCACCAAAAAACAAACAAAAAAATCCTCCAAAAATCAAGCCATGCTACATTTCTGATAATCTTTTTCTTGACAATAATCAATCTCTGATTCAAATGATCCTGCTGCCAGAAAGGTCTGATGTGGCACTCAGCAAACAGTGTTTCACATCAACATCCAGCATAGTGCAGAAGCCCGAAGAACTGGGGACCACGACACACTGAGCCCTTCAAAGCAGTGTTTGGAAAACACAGTTGCTGAATGCTAAACTGATGGGAAGAATATCCTTTTTAATTAAGCTGAATCCTCAAAAGAAATGTGAAATATGACACTGAGATTACAGTTAACAAGGATCAATTTTTCAATGTGACCTCCAATAAACCAGAGATTAAACTGAGTCTAATTCCCAACACCCAGTATACCCCAGTTTCTACTCCTCCTTCAGGAAAAGAGATCACGAAGATATTTTTAATTAAGAAAAGCATGAGAAAATTTTTCATCAGAGCCTTTTAAGACAAAAAAAGGTGAGTATTAAGGAAAATTTCAGAAAATAAGCCATTTTTTAAATGTTTCTATTATTTATTTAATATTTAACTGTGTTGTCTTTAAGCTTGACTCAGATTTTTGGCATTTTTGGGAGATTTGATAATACAAATATATTCAACAAAAACCAGAAACAACACTGAATTAAATAGCACACTTACTGATATAAAGATATTTAATAGGTTTTCCAAGGTCGGTAGCTGTGGGATAAGTTTCTGCACCACCTTACTAAAGGCTTCAAATATTGAATGGTCATAGATACTAGTCAAATAAAAGCTAAAGACACAACACAGTTTGATTAATTTGAAAAATATCTTAAAAGTCCAACAATTATCACAATACATAAAATTTTAAGTTTCTTCACATTTGATTTCAGTAAGTTCAAATAAAGCCTATTTTGTGCACCATCTCCCTCACTCAAGATGACAAATCCAATTTCCCCACCTGGCTTGTAGCTCTCCATCCCTTTAATACATTTACACAGAGGGCAACTGAGGCAGTACTAGGAAAACATTTTCAGATGCGGAAACCTGAACATTCACCTAAGTCCTTGCAATCTGATCCAAAAAGCTTGGTTTCTTAAGCCCACAACTGACAAAAAAAATAAGAGCTCAGAGGAGACAGGTGACATTTATTAAATAGGAATACAGGTTTCTACTAAAATGTTACCTCCTCAGAAAGTTCCTTCCTGACCCCACCTAAAATGGTACTCCTCTACCCTTTGCTTTCAACCTCTTCCCCCTTTGTTTTTCTGCATAGCACTGATGAGTACTTAAAATTACACTTTATTTATGTGCTTTTGAGCTGTCTCATTCATCAGAATGTAAGCTCCACGAGAATAAAGACCGTCAGCCTTGCTCACAGCTGCGTGCCCACTGCCCTGTATTCATGAATATTTGTTGATTAAACAAATGAATAAAATTGGCACTTAGAATTTATGTAAATAACATGCTAAGGAAGATGAGAGCAGGAGCTCTAGAGAGAAGGGACAGCTATCTGGGGGCCTAAAAGGATACTCAAAGAAGTATATTTGTAGATTTAACAAAACACATACTTGAGAGAGAGAGAGGCTTTTAACAATTTAAACAATGTGGGCAACTGTACCTGCCTTTTCACTCAGGAAGTATACTCTTAGTTACACAGCCGTATCCATTACATAATTATAAACACAGATAACAAAGTCAGAGACACCAAACTGTTTATATCACACTTTTTATCAAAATTCAAAGATACTTTCAAAGAGTACACCTAAGAACCTAACTTAGATGGGGCTCTGATCTAGATGTTAGAACAATGGAAGGGTAAGACCAAGATTATCCCCCCACAGGCACTAAGGTAAAGGAATATTTTAGGTTAGCAATGTAAAAGGGTCCTGCAGGAACTGTGAGATTTGGAGGTGGATGGGGACAGGAAGAACGTCCCAAGGCTCAGGGCATTCTAGGAAACTGAGTTCCTGGAAACTGGAAATTAAAAGAACCTCATCCATAGGTCTGCTAGTAATTAATAAAAGTTTAATGCTATTAACAAGGGCCAGGGCCCCACAGAGAACTGGAAAAAGGGATAGTATATACCACTGAGGTGGGTGCTCTGGAAAGGGACACTGACATGGTGCTAAGAGGATCAGAAGGGTTCTTATGGGTCCTGGAGAACACAGGACAATCACGGCTTAAAACCCATCATTCACGGTAGAAAAATAAGACTGAGGAATTTTATTGGAAGATACTTTCACTTTCTCCTACAAATACTGCTGAATTCTTTTAAAAGCATGAATTACTTGTACTTATTTTAATCCAGGCTAAAGGTCAATGGGACTTGTCTATGTGGTTTCTTAGGAGAGTAACAAAAAGATCTTATAGCCGGAGGCCCTAGGGAATATTAGGGTAAGGATAGAGGTTGGCTTGAGCCTAGAGGGAAGTCATTATAAAAGACCAAGGATAAGGAAATAGCTACGGTTGTCTCTCTGCTGCTTCCCCTTTAAGTTGTTTGTACCATCAAAAGAACATTTTCTTGGGTACTTTTTATTACTCATTTCTACCTAAACCATAAAAAAAGATGCAGGAAATAATTCTCACATATTTTTAAAATACAAGCATACAAACCACTAAGTTTATCTAGTAGATGATTCTTTAATATTAATTTTGCAATGAGAATTACAAATCAGCAGTTCTTTAACTTGATAGCAACTCTAAGCAGATTTAATGGATACAATCACTTCACCCAATTTTTAGAGGTTTATAAAAGCATAAAGTGTTTTTGAAAAACATAAACAAGAAACATTAGAATCCAAACTTAAAATGTGCCTCTTTAAAAGGCTCTTCCTACGAGAGAGATACTGTGAAAGATCAAGCTACAGGGTTTTACAAAAAATGTGAGATTCCTTGAACTGAGGCAATGGGGGGGGGCGGGGGAAGAAACCAAGACAGGGGAATCCCAAAGCAGATGTAATGCCATGAGGAAACAGCCTGACTCCAGTCTCTTGAGATGAATCTGTAAACACACCTACAGAAACAGACCTCGCATGACTTCAACCTCTGGGAAAATGCAAAAAAGCAGGGGAAGTAACTTCTCAGTAACATCAGGCTCCCAAAACTGCTTGAATTCAACAGAGATCAAAAACATTACACATTTGGGAAGGGTACACCAGTAACAGAGAGCTAGGTGTTTGTAATGACAGAGATGGGAATACATTTGCACACTTTTCAGGGCTCCCATATCAAACACACAGGTTGTTACCTAAGGTGGAGTTTTTCTAGCCCAGCATCTGCAAGGTCATCATTGGCCCTTTGATGAATGTCCCTCTGTGTTTCTATTTTGTGATCATCAGACAGACCATCAACTTTGTGAATAAAAACCTCAAAATTCATGTCTGGGTTAACTTTGTAGGCTTTAGAAACAGTAATGTGAAGTCTTGTTAAAGCCTCCATGTAGTCATCCTGTAAGTCAGAACAAAATATTTTTTAAAAAGAAATCTTACGTTAGGAAAGCCTCAAACCACCTCTTTCCCCAACCACAGAATATATATTACCCTAATCATTCATTAAGTATTCAAACAACTACATTAACTTATACCACTAAATAGATCTTCAATCTCTCTTGTTAAGAATTCAACTACCAAGTTAATGCTTGTAATTTTTAATACTGATAAGAAAAGGAAATGGAAAATGGACACTTATTCCCAATAAAAAAATTTTTAAGTAATCCCAGCTCTGCCATTTATTAGATGTGTGACTTTAAGAAGATTGCTTAAATTCTGTGATCTCAGTTTACTCAGCCATAGAACTGTAATTACAATACCTACCTTACAGCACTGTAAAGAAGAAATTAAATTAGGTCATATGTATGAAGCACTCATAACAGAGTCTGTACCTCAGAACTCATTCCTAGCTAATGCTTAAGCTTAGAAAAAAATTAAGATTCTTACGGATAGAGACATGTCCCATTTATCTGAGTGTCTTGCCACATGCTAGGCCCTCAGTAAGTGCTAGCTGAGCTAAACTGAATTTGAACTAAAGAAACTATTCATTTAATATTTACTGACTCAGTTCTCACATTCCTCATTACAGGCACTGATAAGACCTTTTCAGTAGGTGATCAACATTATAACAGTTAATAAAAATATAGCAATATCTACTATTAACAAAAATGGAACACTGCTAACTAGAACTCAGAGGTATAAACCCTATCTCCTAGTCATCTCATATTCTGTACTTGCACAAAGGCATGCCTGCTCCCAAAGCACCTCTGCAGGTACATCTCTCAGAGTTAGGAAATCTAGTGACAAAGAAACAAGCTGCAAGAAGCACATGACAAGATAAACAACTTTCCTTTGTTCCTACATCTTCCGCCATCAGAGGAGAAAATTAAACATCATCATTTCCAACTACCTGTGCATCGATGACATATATCAACGCTCCTGTTCCCCTGAAGATCATCTCGTAGTCAAAAGTTGGGTCAAAAAAGTCCATTTGCCCAGGAAAATCCCATATTTGGAAATTCACAAAGGAGCTATTAGAAATGTCATCTTTGTAAATCTTGTTGGTACTTTCCAAAAAGAGGGTCTCATTGGGTGACATTTTATGAAACACCACCTGTTAAAAGAAAAAAAGACAATTTACTGACTATTCCACTTTTTATTTAAAAAAAAGTACAAAACTCCACCCGGAATTAACATAAAGAATGTGACCCTACAGCAAAAATTTTAAGAGAGATGAAAAGTGAATGGTATATCCATTGGTACTATCCTCTAACTTGTAACAGAACAGAAAACACCAAATTACTAAAACCAAATCACCCAGAAAAGCTAAAACTTTTCTATTTTCTGTCTGTATACAATACTAGCAGTAGCAATTTCTCTCCTCAGTTTTTTCTCCCCATTGTATAAACTCTGCCAAAATCTCCTCTAAGATTATGAAAATTTATAGCTAAAGTTTAAGAAGTTCTGTTCATTGAAAATTTATCAGAATGCCCACATCAGGTTGTAACGAATAATCAGAAAAGAAACTGACTAGACTCTGTCCTTCATGGGTTTACAGTCTTGTGGAAGAAAGAAAACAAAGGCAAATTATACCAAATAGGAAAAGGCATATTGGTGGAGAAGGAATATTTGTGAGGAGGGGAAGAATGGGACTTGACAAGGAAAAGACAGCTCCCATGAGGGGGGGGGGGGGAGGGTAAACGCAATTGTTAAGAATCACAGTTATCACAATCCACACCATTCCAACACAAAACGAATTTCCCTCTCTCTACTCGCTGGATGAGAAAAATAGATAGTTACTCCTGAGGTTTAGACGGGGAGTAACACTGTAATGAATCAAAACCACTTTGCTAAAAACCTGCCATCAATGTACTCAGATTTTGCTGTTAACAGTGAAAAAATAATAAAACACAGTAATCCCGTAAATTTGGAAGGCTACTTTTTAAAAATTATCATATCTACAGAATATCACGCAGAGATTTATTTTAGAGAGATCTTTGCCACAGAATGAAAAGCGCAAAAAGCCAGGTATCTGGCATTTTATCGCCAGCTCACCTTGTGTTTAAGAGGAATGGCTGATGGAGGTCGTCAACCCTGCCTCTATTTTCCCTTACTAAAAAAGCGAATAGCCCTCCATCCTTTCCTGCATTTCCCAAGTGAAAGCACATGTACAAAGGTCTGTAAATATTCTCCAGGTCTCAAGACTTTTGTAGCCACACACACACAGAGGGGAAATCACGACTAATTATACTCACCGGGCTAAAAGTACTAAAACAGGTGGAAGAACAGCCCCCATTCCCACTAAGGAATGTCACAGTGAAGTCTCCTTCCTACTAGTAACAAGAGCAGGCATTACAAAGGCCAAGGAGTTAGTCACAACTCTTCCTGACGCTGCTCCCTGGGGCTCACCTGGGAAGCCCTGCAAACTCAGGCCACCTGAAGCGAGAGGCGCACACACAACCGGGGTCGGGTAGGGAGTGTGGGAAAGTCCTCCGAGTTAAAACCGGGGAGCAGGTCTCAGTTTCGTGAATGGCACGGGGGGCTGGGGCCCAGGAAGTGAGGGCCACGGGCACCTGCCTCGCTCCGGCCACTCAGGGAGCGCGGGGACCCACTCGGCCTCGGCTGACCTGGGCGTGGACTCCGAGATCGGGGTCCCGGCGCGCACCGCGCCCGGGCTCTGCTTCCCAGAGGAGAAGAGAAAGCGCGCTGGGAGCCCCCAGCCGCCGCCCCCGCCG
>SJXQ01002778.1:34095-105777 GCA_006408695.1 Aepyceros melampus
CCCCACCGCCCGCCGCTGCCGCCTCCTCTTCCTCCTCCTCCACGCCGTAGCCGAAATCCTTTGGGAACGAATCCGCCGCGCCGTAACTGCCGGCGAGGGGCGTCTCCTCCGCCCCGTACTGCAGGGACATGGTGCTGGAGCCGCCGCCGCCCGCGCCCTGACAGGCCAGGCCAGGCCAAGCCAGGCCGCCGCCTCCCCAGTCCGCCGCCGCCGCCGCCGCCGCCCCCGGCAGCCGCCGCCGCTGTGCGGCCCGCCCCCCGGCGCCCGGCTCTCATAGGCTCCCCGCCCGAGCCCGGCCCCTCATTGGTCGCCTGAGCTGCCACTCGGGAGCAGCAAGGTAGGTGGTGCCCGTCACGTGCCCGGAATCACCTGACTCAGAGCCGTGGAGGGGGGAGGAGGAGTCACGAGGAGGGTGGCCGGGCCGAGCCCTCAGCCCTCTGCCCTCCGCCCTAGCCCGCACTTCGGTCCGACCCAGCCACGCGCCTAGCTCCTCACCGTTCTCCTGCCTTCTTCGGGACTCCGGAGGCCAACGCAATGAGTGACGCTCTCTGGGCACTTGTGAGAATTGATTGTCCTCCTCCTCCTATTGTGCTTGCCCAACCAATGCTTACTGATGCCGGCCAAGTCCTGGGGCACAAGGGGCACAAAACTGGAACTACCTTGGACCCTGCCTGCCCTCAAGTTGCCCCAAGGTTAATGGAGATCGGACCTCTGAGTAAGTAGCTTCTGTATGAGATAGGAAGTGGGAAGGTCAAAGGTGCAGATAAAAATGCTCGGCATGGGTGGGTGAGAGCATCTCTAAGGAGCTGGTGTTTGAACAGGTCTGGAAGGATGGCATTGGTTGGGATGTTCAAAGGTAGAGAGGAGGAGCTAGCCAGAGGGCAAAACCTCAAACAAGGCAGAGTCATCGGTGAGATAGTTTGTTCTAGCAGGTAGCTGGACCCTGATAGGAAAGCAAATGCTAGCAAGCTAGAATGTCTTACCCTCTTTCTTCAGCAAATCACTGACAATGAATACTGCTGTTTCACACCTACCAGGATCTGACTCCTCCTCCTCCCCACCCAGTTATCTACTTCTTTAGTAGATTCCATCCCCCGTAAAACATTGCAGCTTGTGTGATCTTCAGATCAGAGACCAAAGGAATTAATAATGAAAGCTGACCAGAACAAATGCTTGCCACCAAAATATGGGAAAGCTAGAGGAATTTTACTCTTCACAGGACTGCTTTAGAATTGGAAATTTAACCAAAGAGGGTCGTCCTCTTAAAGGGGACATGGATGGTGGGTGGTATTGATCTTTCAAGGAAACTGACTGTGAAGGGAAAGCAGGTATGCAAATCTAGAAGTTGGTTTTGTCTGAATCTCGAAGTTAAAGGTAGGACATCCTTAGAGGTCATCTAGTGCAACCTCTCACCTAAAAAGAATCTACTGTACAGTGTGCCTCTGACGCTGCATGAAAGACTTGCAGCATACATTTCAGTGGAGCCCAGGGAAGAGAGCTCACTCTCTCAGTAGGCAAACAATTCCACTGTAGTAAAACTTGGCTTAGAAGTCTCTTATTCAGGCCAAAAATCACACTCCTTGGAGCTTATACACCACAGTCTATTAGCAGTGGTCATTTTTGTGACAGCACCTCAGATATTGGATTACAGTCTTCATTACCCCGTCTTCTCTGCTCCACATTAAACATACTTCATACAGTAATGTCCAATAGCACTTCATGTGATGACAGAAATGTTCCACATCTATACTGCTCAACATAGTAGCCAGTGTGGATTGAGCACTTAAATTGCTGCTAGTGTGACTCAGGAACTGAATTTTTAATTTTACTTGCCAGATGTGGCTAGCGGCCACGATGGACAATATAGCTTTGTGGTTTCAGATGTACTCTCCACATTTATATACAATTGAGCTTGCCAACATCCATCAAATGTCTTGACACCTACAACACAATAAGGACCAATAGAGCCTTCAGGGTGATTGTTTAGCACCTGGACAGTATTTCTATTAATGCTTTCCAGAATGGAATTAAAAAAAAAATACACAGACTATAAGTGGTTCACACTAACAGTCACTGGAATCAGTACTTTGTCAGCAATCCCTAAGTACCTAAACTGCACAGCTGCATTTTTAACCTCAATCTAAGACTTGATATTTCAACTTATTCATTTAGGCCATAAGGTTTAGGCACTCCCAAGTTGTGAATCATTTTCAAGCTCATCTCAATATAGTCTACTTACCAGCCCTTCCAACTCTGTGGCAATTAGAGAATTAGCATTACTACCATCTGACCCATATGTAGTCTTTTACAATTTGCAAGGTACTTTTTACATCCATTATATTTAATTTAATCCTTATAACACCTTGTGAGATAGGCAAGATATGAAATCTACATTTTACAGATAAGGCAGCTGGAACAGCAGGAACTGAACAGATCGGATCCTTTTTTTACTCCATTGAGCATCATGTATACTATCTTCATCCAGATCCTTGATAGAAATGTTGAAGAAACCAGCCCTTCCAACTCTGTGGCAATTAGAGAATTAGCATTACTACCATCTGACCCATATGTAGTCTTTTACAATTTGCAAGGTACTTTTTACATCCATTATATTTAATTTAATCCTTATAACACCTTGTGAGATAGGCAAGATATGAAATCTACATTTTACAGATAAGGCAGCTGGAACAGCAGGAACTGAACAGATCGGATCCT
This sequence comes from Aepyceros melampus, assembly GCA_006408695.1. NCBI lineage: Eukaryota > Metazoa > Chordata > Mammalia > Artiodactyla > Bovidae > Aepyceros > Aepyceros melampus. The sequence goes on from SJXQ01002778.1 coordinate 36,811, forward strand.
TTTTTTACTCCATTGAGCATCATGTATACTATCTTCATCCAGATCCTTGATAGAAATGTTGAAGAGGACCTGCAGAGGCCAGGCTCACCCTGAATTCTTACCTAGCACTGACTGATACAGCAGTGTAAGCATGTCAGTTCCCCCCAAAAGTCTGATTATCCAACTCACAGGTTGCCATTTTTCAAAAGGATGGTAGAGGAGATAATCACCTGATTATCTTTAATATTTACATAAATATTAATACCAGTCTTATTAGGGAAAAAAACAAATAAGGGATGGCTGCCAGAAAAAATTTCTACTTGCCTGTCCACAAAGGGACTATCACACCAACTGCTTAAAGAAGCCATGTCTCCCTGTCTTCCAAAACCCCCCATAAGGCCATGTTTTTTTATTATTTATCGCTCTTAGCACATCCTATCCCACATTGTGATTATATACATGTCTTATAGTTAACTTCCAGTCATTCATCTTTATAATACTCAGCCCACTGCTGTCCCTGTAGGAGGCACTCAAACTGGTAAAAGATAAACCAGTTCAAGTAAATGTTCTTCCAGCCATATCTGCTGCTGCTGCTAAGTCGCCTCAGTCGAGTCTGACTCTGTGCGACCCCAGCCCACCAGGCTTCTCCATCCACAGGATTTTCCAGACAAGAGTACTGGAGTGGGGTGCCAATGCCTTCTCCACAGCCATATCTGATTCCCCTACAAAAACAAACCTGGGACTGGAAGAGACAGACCATGGCCACATTCCTGCCAATGTAACTGACTAAGATGCCCTTACAATTGGCTTGGTCACAGCTTCTAGCAGGTGCTGAGGCTTCTGCTAGTTAAAAACCAGCTTTCATTGTATTGTTTTCTCTGTGTGTTTTTGACCAAAAAATAAGGACATTTCTGTAACACTTGGGACAAAAAAACATGAAATAGGGCTACTTCTTAATAATGCTAGTCAATCAATAAGGAAATAAGTGGAGTAACACAGAAACATCTGACTGTAGGTCTTCCAAGAAAGGAAAAAGGACTAACAAAGAAGAATATAGTGCTTTACCATTTACAGATCTTTCACATACATTCCATCTGACCCTCACAACAACCCTGTGAGGTAGGCAGCACAGATATTATTTTCATTTAACAGGTGAGGAAAGTGAATCTTGGAGCAATTAACTAATGTGCCCAAGGTTCTACAGTTGGTAAATAATCAGTATTCATATCAGTCTTTGGCCTAAAGATTCAGCACCCCACCTCCCCTCACACTTGCCTACCTACTTCACAGGGATAATGAAGATAAAATGAATTCAAAGCTAGAAAAATACTTTGAGGGGAAAAAAGCACTATATAATTATACCCACAAACTATAATTTTCCACAATATATGGCTCATTCCCCTTGTCATCCAGGCTTGTGCGTAAACCCAGAATTTTGTATTGCCTCTGTTCTGTGTTCCGCTAAGCAACTAAGTAAGGCAGGGGAACAGTGTGATCCTCTTTAAGTTTATATAAATTACAATCAGGGTAATGCTATTACAGGAAATTGAAAAACAACACAGAAAGGCCAATGTGCAACTGGGACCCAGGGAAGCACAGTAAAGCAAGGCAACATTATCAGATGGGGCATGATTGCATAGAAGGGAAGGTGGTGTCAGAGTTCACGCTGGCACACACACAGTTATCTAAGGCAAAGTGGTGGCAAAGAGTCATTCATTCCACCTAATATAAACAAGAGCAGAAGATTCATGAGACCCCCATGAACAGCATCATGTATCACACAGATCTCTCCAGCTGCCTACAGAGAATATAAAACAACAGTATCATCTTCATTTTAAAGAATGACTGTACCTGGGCTCATAATCCTGAGCTAAACCAGGAAGAGCTCTGTGCTAAACTTCCTTGGCTAAAATACAACCAGTACCATCATTCCTAGTCAGACTGATAGAATGTCTTTTAAGGTAATGAATTTGATGGCTGTGTTTATAGATTTTTTTTCTTTCTTTCCAGGATTCACTTTTGATTCTCCTGCTTTTTTAAGACCCAAAGAAAGTTATACTGAGTTTTTATTGGTGATTCTAAGTATATGTGTTTATAACAGTTAACGTGTGATAGGTGAATTTAACATATTTAAAAGAGTGCTATAGCATCTGTTCAGAAAAGATTATATACTGTACAAACTATTCGAGTCATACAAAACCATTTTTTTCAGTGTCTTTTCAACTGAGAAGAATCCTATTCAGCACGTTTCTCCTCCTGAGGTGGTTCATACTGAGCAAGCTATGGGGGCAAAGACAGAGGCGTTTAGGTGAATTTTATTCTAAATTGGGTTAAAAAAAAAACTTTTAACAGTAACAAAACGAGTGAACTACTTTGTTCAATGACTGAATCAGTTTATAAAATCCTAGCGTTTTTAAACCAGTGATTTTTTTAAATATTTAATACAATCAAACCTAGTGAAAGTTTTTTTTGTATAAACCTTAAAAATTACCGGGAAACTAAGATTTAATTCTCATTCATGACTGCACTGCACAAACATCTATGCAATAATCCTATCTTCCCAAAGATGTTGTGGCTTATATAGTAAAGGTACTTTCTTCCTCTCCACCATAAGTTTACTGAAAACTTTCTTCTAGAAAGTATTTAATAAAAAAATCATGTGACATATATTAATCTAGCCAGTTAATGAAAAAGCAGCTAATGTCTTTGACTTTAAAAGGTGTCAAAAAAGTTATCTAGCATTTATACACTGGAATCTTGGATAATTTAAGATACTAAGTGATCTCTTATGCCGAACTGTGGTTTACTGCAACACTAAGATATGAATTGTTCCAATTAGCTGTCAGATTTGAGAAGCTAGACTTAACTGTGCTTTAGTTTCCTCACCTATAAAATGGTCTGTGTACCTGTGTCATTTATCTCACAAAGTTGTTTAGAAGATAAAAACACACTATGAGAAATGCCTAGAGTCATGTGAAATGCATTATGTGATTCAGAATGCGGTAAAACCTCAAAGGCTTAGTTGACAAAAGTTTATGAAAATTCTCATAGGAGTTTAAACAAAGAAAAAAACTTCAGTACTGGACAAAATTAAGTGCAAACAAATGTACAGAGCTTAAGTGCAAACAAGCTTACAGTTAACACATTTCAGGGCCACCACTTAACTATACAGACCATGCGCTGCACAGCCTTAAGGGGTGCCATTCGCAAAGCAGTGGCCCCACAGTGACCTACTTAACTGCCTAAGACTCCCAGAAATTTCCATTTACTTACAAACCAGTATAGTCTTCACCAGTATTTTCATCTGTTGAAGGTTCCCAAGAACCTCTTCTTGACCACACTTTGCTCATCCTGTTTACAATTTGCTTGTGGTTTTCTAGACAGGGTATCAGCTTCTCCTTGGAGTTAACTGAGCTGAGATTGATAGTCACCCTCCTCCCTCCTCTACTGTCCATTTTAGTGAGGTTCTGATCATACAATCATTAAAGGTGAAATTATTTTTAACATGAATACTTTCAAAAATTTTACCTTTGTTTTCAGTTTTTTATTTTCTTCTACAATAGCTTCGTATTTCTTTTCATTTCTGCCAATTCTAGGCGAAGCAGCTCTATTTCTGGATTTTCTGGGGTAGCAGCTCCTAAGTGATGCTTTAAAAAACTAATATCAAAGTTAAGGATTTACTTGAGCTCATTAAAACTGATGAAATAGCCCTCTATTGAAATAACTCTGATGAGAGTCACCCCAACTCTACCACCAATATTTACCAAGAGATCAAAATCCAAATACTCAAAGTAACTTTTTCAATAGAATAAAGGCCTTTTTCTGACTTGAAAAATGAAAAGGATACTCCAAAGCACTATTAGGTTTCTCTGGTTCTTCATATAAGGCTACCAATACTGCAAATCAAAAAGAAAAACAAATTAAAGTCTTAAAATGGCCGAAATTATATGCCATACCTCAGTAAATATTAAGCATCTATTATACACCAAACACATAGCTGTGACATACCATGGTGAACAAGAGAGACAAGGTCCCTGTTCTCAATGTATTTACAGTCTAGTGCAAAAGAGTATCAATCATCAATAAGGGTAATGGGTGATGGGAGCACACTGGAAGAACACCTAACTCAGCCCAGGGCACCAGGGAAGGGAAATAAGACCTAAGACCTTAGAATGAAGGTTTCAGATAAAAAGGGAAGACCAAGGGCCAAAGAACAATGTATTCAGGAACTGAAAATTCAAGTGTGGCTAGATGGAGTTGTGAACTGAAAGGAAGCTGAAAAAGTGGTTAGGGAGGAGATTGGAGGATCCTCCAAGTTCAGTCGGGCCTTGATCCTAAAAACAAAATGGCATATAATTAAAACAGTTTTAAGCAGGAGAGTGACGGGATCACTCCTGACTCCTATGTGGAGTCAAGCAGGCTAACAAGTGGGACAAGGATTTAAATTGCAGGAAGAGCAATTATGGCTCAGTGGTAAAGAATCTGCCTGTTAATGGAGACAGGGTTTAATACCTGGGTGGGGAAGATCCCCTAGAAAAGGAAATGGCAACCAGTATTCTTGCCTGGAAAATCCCATGGACAGAGGAGCCTGGCGGGCACAGTTCATGGGGTCGCAAGAGTCTCAGACACAACTCAGCAACTAAACAACCACCACATGCTAGTCAGTTTAAAAAGAGAGTGACCTGGGAATTCCCTGGCTGTCCAGTGGTTAGGACTCCAAGCTTTCACTACAGGGGGCATGGGCCCGATCCTTGGTGAGAGAACTAAAGTCCTGCATGCCATGTGGCATCCTCCGCCACCACCAATAAAAAAAAGAGAAGTGACCTGTACTAGAGTAATAGAGAGATGAAAACAAGGTAGATACATTTGAGAAAAATTTTCAGAGACTCAATAAGGCTGTGGTTAATTGTTGGAAGAAAGAAGCTTGGAATCCAAAATATTCTTCAGGAATGAAGTTTCACACACTACATGCTAAATAACCACCAACCAAAAACTACCAGTAATCAACGTGCTCAAATTAAAATACATACTTCAGTGGTTTCATATCCAGTAATTCATGTCAGCACTACCTTTTCCGTCTTATATTGAACACATTCCTTCTAGGATCCTTCTCAGATAAAAATCTCTCTAAATCAGTGGTTAAGTTTTCTGTGCACAAAATTCTGAAAGATCTGATCAAAGACCAAAACCTGTAACTACAGACAAAAAACATGCATATCTAGGCCCCAAGTTAAGAACTCTTGTAAACCAACTGAACATGCTTTGCTCTTTTTTCTATTTTAGTTTTAATAACATCAAAATAATTTAGACAGCATGAAAAAAAAATGGCCAACTACTACAAACATCTTACATTAAGTTCTGTTATACTTTTAAACATATTTACAGCACTATTTTTTGAGAAATTGGCATATTTATGTCACCACTACCCTCTCCTCGCCTTCCCTCTTCTTTCAGTGTTACAGGACACTTTATTCCTCTACTTACTACATTTTTCTTTAAACTATATACTCAACCGTGTTTCTTCTTCCATTAATTCCCACTGATCCCTATCAAATTCTAATTTTATAAGACATAAATACTCTTACCCTTTCTTCCTCTTTTTCTCCTACCCTTTCTTTTGCTTCTAAATTTCTGTCAGTGGTACTTATAAGGTTAATTACAGAACATAATGTAAATGTCAAGTTTCCTGTATTTTTCTATAGATGAAATATACTTCCTTTTAAACAGACAAGAACTCTATACCCTGTGTTTCCCTTTTTGTCTTAGCAGCCAGGATTTTTAGAGGTTGATACAGTGCTCAAAATAACTAAAATGGCTTTTCTTCCAAATAACTTCTGTTTAGCCATCCTTATAATGTTTTAATGTTAGAAGCAGTTTCAAATCCTTTTGGAAATGAGCTGGATAAAAATTGTATGTTAAATCTGTGTGAAGTACACAAAATCAAATGTTAAATAGATCATCATATCAGTAGATACTCTGTTGTCTGATGTTACTCAGGAAACTGGAAACCCAGGAAGGTTGAGGGGGAATACCAGTAGATGTCAGCCAGGGAAAAGAAGCCTCCAAGGGTTTCGTTTCTTATGAAAGAAAATCCAGGTATGGCCACAAGGCTTCATATCTTCATTTACCTCCCACAATGGTCCCTTCTCTGCCCTTTACCAATGTATGTTTCATTCACTCCATCTAGCCACTCTGGCTTCCTTACACTTCCTGAAACTCAACAGCACACTTCTTTCAGGTCTTTGTTCAAAGGTTACTTTCTTAAGAGGCCTTCCCCTACACCCTAGGTAAAATGCCACACCCATCACTCTATCAGCAATGTTCTTTTCACAACACTTACCACTGGTTGACACTATGTATTTATTATCTGTCTTCCCCAAATAGAGCAGGGGCCTTCCCCCCTCCACTGTTGTATCCTCAGTCCCTTAACAGATACCTGAATAAAATGGTTAAATAAATGAAAGAAATGTGCTTGTGGAGTTTTTTGAGGGGAGGGGGAGGTCCATGAAATTCCAATGGTGTGATACTTTGCAGGATGACGGCACAGTGCTTTCACACTACCTTAATGTTTACTGAAATTTGCAAAGAGATAGGAAATTGAACCTAAGGTAGACAGCAATTCAAAATGACCGACCCAGGCTGAGAATTAAAAGCCCTGCTTTCTGCTAATACCGAGAGTTGTTATTCTCCCAGTTTTCTAACTTTTGCTTCTGGACAAAGAGCAGGTACCAAAGTATTACCAGATACTTAACTACACTTCTCATATGGACCCAAATCATCATCCCTGCCAGCTCTTCTGTTCCCACCCTTGAAAGGCCCAGCCAGTGAGCTGAGTGATAGATAACAGCATTTGCTTTACTGCCTAGCTGATGAAATAAGCAGTACCCACATGGCAACCCACTCCAGTATTCTTGCCTGGAGAATCCCATGGACTGAGGAGCCTGGTGGGCTGCAGTTCATGGGGTCACAAAGAGTCGGATACGACTGAGTGACTTTACTTACTTACTTACTTACTACACTAGCTCTTGGAACCCTCCAGTGTCAAATCACCTTACTCATCTACTTAAGATCTTGAACTCCAGATTAAGAAATACAGTGTAACGATTTCCATTTTAAAAAGTGAAAACAACATAACCATTTTGATGTGTCCTCCCGCTCTTTAAACTGTAATTCTACTTAATTATGAAATCTACACAAAGTAGGAGTTGATATAGACTACAAAATGGGGTTCAGTTGAAAAGCCACATCCAAAGAGCTATTTCAGGGATTAGGTTCACTTAAGCTACTTTATAAACTGCTTTCAAATCTGGTCGTTTTCCCATTTGTCTTTTGTTCGAGGGGAAATGTTTCTAAAGGATTTGGAGGGCTCGGAAGAATTTGTCAGGAGAGAGGAGTTGGGCTCTCCCAAGGTCTCTAGCAACATGCTCACTGCGGCGGCTAGAGGCAGAGCAACGGAAGTTGGAGGGACTTTGCAACAGCTGCAAGAGTTTTACTCACCACGGGGAGGGGGAGGCTACCCGACCCGGGCAGCGTCCGGCAGCCAGGCGTGCGCCGGTCCCCGCTGACCCCCAGGCCCACCTCGCCGGCCCCGGGGTGGGTCCCTCCTGCTCCCCTCGCGCCCCACCACGGCCCGTTCGCGGCACAGCGCCGAGCAACACCATGCCACCCTTGGTCAGCGTGTCCAGCACCCCCGACTTCTCCAAGTACCTCCGGAACTGCTCGCGCTTCGAGTCGGCGGCCTGAGGAGACACGGCGGGTCAGTGGCCGAAGCCCGGGGGCCAGAGCAGGAAGAAGGCGCTGGGAGTCCGGCAACGCCGCCTCCGCCTCACTACCTCACGCCCCCCAAACCTACGCGCACGCCCCGACTCCCACCCGAGCCGACCAGTGGCTGGCTACCGCCCGCACGCCCCAAGCCACGCCGCGCCCCCCTCACTTTGTAATGGGCCATAGTGACAGCGGCAGCGGCGTAGCTGGCGCCGGAGACTGTGGCTGGCGGGCTCGGAGCAGCACTGCTCATGCGCGGAAGGGGACGGGCGCCTGCGCACTTGGGATCCCCGGGCCGGGATCGCCGGGGTGTGGCCTGTTTTCATGGCGACCAGGACGCTCTGAACGCCCCACAGCGAGATGAGCCGAGGGAGGCTGCTTGCACCCGCCCCTCTGGTTAGCGAAGCCTCGCCTCTCCTTCCTCTTCCGGTCCTCGCCCAGATTCGGTTGCTTAGTAGGAGGCTAGGCTTTGGTAACTCGGGGCGAGTGTCCAGGTGGGGCCAAAGACGGGCGTGGCGCCAGGGGGCGGGGCCTGCGGAGCCCGGAGCGCGAGGACGCACTCCAGACGCCGAGGGTGGGCGGGCCCGTCTCAGCCAGGACCTCCGAAGCCGCGGCCGCCGGCGCCTTCTGGTTTGCGGAATCTCGTCTTGAAAGAGGGCGCGCGACCGTCGAGGGCAGCCCTTGGATTTCCAGGGGCTGGAAGACTGCTTAGAATCGTCTGTTTGGGCTCCGGCTCTGACGTTTGGAGTCTCCTTACTTTGTGGCCGACTTGATGTGGGTCTCCAGAGGGTGAGAAGTCATGTAATAATAATAGCTAGCACTTTTGAGCGCTTACTGTATGCCTGGCGGCGCGTTAAACACCTGTTTCTTATTTTAATCCTCACACCATCCCTGTAAGGTAGACACTGTTAGTAAACTGCATGGTTAGATGCCCAGTGTAGTAGGGCCAGGACTCGGACCCTGGCCCTGAATCACAATGCTATAAACTGGTAAAACAAAGCGACATCTTTTTAGGATTTTATTTACTAGAAGCAACATGATGCTTATATCCAGGACACATCGGGTTGCAGTCCATAAGGAAACTAAGAACCAAGGGCAAACCAAGTTCAATCAGTGTCCAGAAATAAGATCAATAACTAAACGAGGGAATTACATAGATCAAGAACAATCTCCGAAGGCTGTTTTCCCTTCGAGGAAAAACCTGGTTCCATTTAGCTTCAATTCTGACATAGATTTTCCCAGAATCAGTGTTTTTCTGAAGGGAACTCACAAAAAAGTAATGCTGATTTGGTAACTCTGTGTCTTTAAACTTGAAACTAATCCTTCCCAGTTCAGAACTAGAGCCATTTTCCCTTTTTAAAATGGGTTTGTAGTCGTTTTTCTAAACAGTTGGTCTTTAGAGCTGCCCTATCTATTTTTTCTGTGCTCCACCATCACTAGACTACTGTGATAGTGTAATGTGTAGAATGTCTCAACGCCAACGGATGTTCAGATCTGAAGGTCTGTGGGAGCCCGCCTTCCAATGAGGTTGTTTGTCAGTGACACTAAATGATTTGGAGTACAAGCAGTAGGGTTACTGCAGGTTCTGACCAACTTGGATTCAAAGGACAGCCCTCCCGAAGAATCAGGAGTGTCTGGAACGTTAAGTGATTGAAAGTCTCCCTGTGAAGGAGGAAGAGTTCTGGTTGTGCTCTCCCTAAGCTGGCCCTTGAAGTTACCTTTAGGAGGTAATGCCTGGTTTTCATTTTCTGCAGAGGGACCCCGGGTAGCACGAGGCCACTTCGGTTTCCAGGTGCAGTTAGCTGGCAGAGAGAAAGCTGTTTGGGGTGACTGTCCCACGTGGTTGTTAAGCTCTATAGCGTCACATGGACTAGAACAGTGACCTTTAAAGTAGTGATTTCTTCTGCTGTCTTTGCCATCAATTTCTCTTTTTCCTCTCAACTGTTACCATTAACTTCTTTTCCAGATAGTTTATGAGTGTCTTCTTTATTACTTGAGCTGATATTTTGAAGATGACCACAGGCTGTACTAAATGTGCACATCTCAGAAAGCAGAGTTTCCTGTTCATCCAAAATGCCTTTGTCATCATTTCCAATGTGGTTATCAGGATCTGTCTGAAATGCAGAGGGATTTAAACTAGGATTCGCTGCTGCGTGTGTTTCCCTGTCCATTAACAGACTATAATCAGGTGCAGAAGAGAGTCGTTTCAGTGAGTTTGCAGATGTGTTTTGATATTTGGCAAGGTTTTGTTTTGATGTGATACAAAATTCATTATGTTCATCCTTCAATTTATATTGTCCCCAAAGCCCTCTTTTAATCTTTTTAAAACCTAGATGGAAAATTTCTAAAACATTTAAGAAAAGTGAAACAGTCGCTATGGATTGCATGAATAATAGGAATATCGTCTTTTCTGTGGGTCTAGACACAAAACAATCAATGGTATTTGGACATGGGTGGCCGTGGCATTTAAATAGAGGCTCTAAGTGAAATCCATATAAAAGATACTGTCCAATCATGAACCCAACTTCAACCACAGAGCGAGTGAAAATGTGTATCACATAAGTGCAAAGCAAGGTTCCTCTCAGTGGAACTTTATTTACTTTCCTTTGCTCCAGCTGACACAGTTCTTCCTCCAGTCGCCTCCGATCCCCAGGCGTTTCAAGCTCTACCTCCTCCAGTTCATCTCTCAGTTGCGCCTTCTTCATCTGCCTCTGCTTCTCCAGAACTCTCAGTCGGTACAAAGCATGGCCCATGTAGACCAAGGATGGTGAAGATACAAATATCACCTGCAAAACCCAGTATCTAATGAGGGAGATGGGGAAGGCCTGATCATAGCATACATTTCTGCAGCCAGGTTGTTCTGTATTACAGATGAAGCCAGACTGCTCATCATTCCAGACATCTTCAGCTGCTACACCCAGAACAAGCATTCGAAATATGAACAGGATGGTGAGCCACATCTTTCAATCATGGTGGAGTGGATGTGAACCTCCTCCAGAATGCCTCCAAGGAAATTCCAGTCCCCCATGTTTATTTAGTCAGTCATCTTATCTCTGAACCCCACCAGATAGGAGGCAGATACATTCTTCCATTTCTGAAGCGTGTGCTATTTCTTAAGCAAACCTGTGGCCAAAATATGAACAAAGCATCACTCTTTCAGCATGCTGGTTGCTCTCTTTTTTCCCTAGAAAGTTGTAATAATATGTTACCAGGAATATGTTTAAGATGTCAAGAATAGAAAGTCATCTACGTTTAGACATTATAATGCAGTAGGGGGAAAAAAGATACCTAGAGGAGGGTTGTATGTATTCTCTATGAAGAATAGAATTTCCTAGAAGAAAGGAGTCTTACTTGGCTTTTTGCTTTGTTATTTTAAACTGAGAACTCTTAGAGAGGTTCCTGAGACTACTGACTTGATCTTACAAACCTATTTTTTAAGATTATTTTATATGGAAGCTGTGACCAATGTCAATGATTTTAAAATCTCATTTATGTACAAAGGAAAAGGCCTGTGTTTCATTTCATAATCCAGTAAGGTACAGCATTTTATGACACCAAAGGAAACAGATCTGGCTCTTGCTATAAGAATTTAGATCAGTTTTTTAATCCACATTTAAATGTCTAAATTCTAGTTTCTTTCTGGCAGTTTTTGAGCATTTTCAGAAATCATTTCAGTAAAAATATATATGAATATTTCTGTAATTATTACTGTACTTTGCTATGAAAAATTATTATGAGGATATTATTAGATATTGCTTGGGTCATTGGTATGTTGGTAGTAGTATAGAAATTTTCATTACAATAGTATTTGACCCTTTTAAGACATATAGCTTGCTTTGTGCAGTGAGCAGTAGGGTGAGTTATAATTTAGATCCTTGGATTATCAGCCAGTAGATTCCATATTAGAGTTGATAACCCTGGGATATCTAAGAGGAAATACATCCCAAAGGAAAGAAAAAATGAGGGAATGTTTTCAATCATTTTCAATTTAATATGTAAATACATGTCCTGTATTCCTCATAGAAAGGGAAATATTACACAATCAAACAGCATACTGGGATATTATAGCTACAAGATATATTCACCACAAAACTCCTGTGAGCTAGGTATATTGTTTCCCCATTTTACAGATAAGGAAGCTGAGGCACACCTTAAATTACCCAAGATCACACAGCTAGAACTGGTATTCAAAGATGTGGTTCTAAAGTCACCTCTTAACTGTTCTACTGAACTGTTAATTTTCTTCTCTAAACACACTTGAAGTTTTCATGAAGGAGATATTAAGAAATCACCTGTTTTCTCTTATAATTTTAATTATTTAAATTAGGTATGTCAAATAGTGAAAGTTTTCATTTTGTAAATAACAAGTTCTAGAGTTTTTAGTTCCTTTTTGAAAGCTTTATATAGTTCAGAAGAGTTGCAAAAGCGTCATCTTCTAAAATTTAGTTGTATTCCTGAGATAGAGAAATTTTGTATTTGACTTTATTATGTTAATAGCAGTATACTCTTTGACCCACAGTCCAAAGCACTTTAAAATATAAGCAAAGATATTATTCTTATTGTTGTTTATAATAATTATAACTTGAAACTATCCAAAATATTTATCAATACAAGAAAGACTGTATTGTACATATAAATAATAATACATCCACAGTATGGTACTATGCAACCAGTAGAGATAATAAATATATACTAATATAAAAAGACATTGGATATATTGTTTCAGTGACATTTGGATTATAAAACAGAATAATATAGCCCCATATTGTAAATTTACTTATATGTAGAGATGCATACAATAAAGCCTAGAAGGATATTCATCAAAATATTAACTGTGATTATCTCTGGGTAGAATGATAATAATTGACTTAATTTTTTATAATTATATATATATGTTTAATTTCTTTTACCATGAGCACTTTACTTTTAAAATTACCAAAGAAAATTAAAGTTGTTTTTTTTTTCTAAAGGACAAGTGCATAGTATTTTCTTAAAGAGGAAGCACTGTTTGTAGCTTCACATCTTAGGTCCTAAAGTTTTCGTAGCAAATAGCATGAATACTAATATACATAGATACAGTACCATAAAATTCAAAAGAAAAAGAAAAAATATTTCAAATGACTCTTAATTAGCTAAGACAGATTAACACAGACCTTTCTTGATTTAGGTAAATTTGAAGCAGATCACGCTTAAAAGTTATACCACAGCCATCTTCAACGTGTTTCTCAATGTGTCCCTTTGCAGGTGTAGAGCAGATCAGTTTTAGTTCGGTGCAGCAAGTCAGCCATCAGCTAAACTCCAGCTCCCTGCCTTCATTCTTGCTTCTCAAACAGTGCCACCCAATGGAGGTTTTTTTAATCCAATGGAACTTTTTGCCGCAGTGTTGGATAGACTGCGCTGTTCAATAAGATGGCCACTGTTAATACATAGCTATTGAGTATGAGCCTCGTGTAACAGAGACAACAGTTTTTAATTTCATTTAATTTTAACTAAGTGTAAACAGCTACAGGTGCCTAGTGGCTCCCTTATTGGGCAGCCCACAGAAATGATATTTCTAATAGTTCTAATTAATGCAGCACAGTTTAGAAGAGTAAAACTATGAGCACAAAATTAAGCTGAATAAATGGTTCCTCTGTTATTCAAAAATGTCAGATTTAAAATGCCAGACATATGTTTGCTTTTTAATGGTAACTTTGCCCCCTGGAGACCCAGAAAGATGTCACTGTTTTTGGTAATGTAAACAATGTTTCTAGTACCAAAATAACCTAACTAGATAATAACTTCTTAGTCATCAGTCTTAATAATCAATGGGTCATGTCCGATTTCATAGTTAGATGAATCCTATTTCTCTGTCTAGTTTTCTATTATTAACAATTACTTTGCACTTTAGGTCATTAAAGATCAGAGTACTGACCTGGTGGGTTGGTGATGGCAGATAAATATTTCTTCCTTGGGCATCTTTGCCATCTAATAGCTACTTTTCAGTTTAAATTCAACCCTTTCATTAGGAAATATATATATTATGTGTAATTATAAATTATAAATAATAAACTTTTTAAATGCTAAGCTTCATTACTGTTACATTATGAATTAAAATAAAATATTATTTTTTAATCAAAATGTAAATTTTTTCAAGATTTATAAAGCTACCTTTTGGCAAATGTATGAGGAAACTGTTACTGTCATATAGTATCAGTAAGAATATAAATGGATACAACTATTTAAAAGGTAATTTAGGAATTCCCTGGCATCCAGTGGTTAGGGGGCTTCCCTGGTGGCTCAGCAGTAAAGACTCTGATTGCAGTGCAGGAGACGCAGGAGACCCAGTTTCCATCCCTGAGTTGGGAAGATTCCCTGGAGGAGGGCGTGCCAACCCACTTCAGTATTCTTGCCTGGAGACTCCTATGGACACAAGACCCTGGCAGGCTACAGTCCATAGGGTTGCAAAGAATTGAACACAATTGAAGCAACTTAGCATGCACCAGTGGTTAGAACTCAAAACTTTGTGGTTCAATCCTTGGTTGGGGATCTAAGATCCTGCAAGCTGTGTGGCACAGCACAGCCAAAAAGAAAAAGTGGTTTAAATCTATCAAAATTAACATAACATTTCTGCTTCTGGATGCTTGAAACACCCACTCATTCAGTCATTCTCAAAGACACACCAACGTCTAGGACGATCACATGGCACTGTTGGTAATGGTTCAAAGTCAGCAGCAGCTCAAGAGCCGAGTAGAGGAATGGGTAAGTGAGCAGTAGCACATCTTTTATCTAGTTACTAAGTCATGTCCCTCTTTTCGTGACCTCATGGACTGTAGCCAGCTCCTGTGTCCGTGGGATTCTCCATCCTGGAGTGGGTTGCCATGCCCTCCTCCAGGGGATCTTCCTGACCCAGTAATCAAATGCACGGCTCCTGTGTCTCCTGCATTGCAGTTGGATTCTTTACTCGCTGAGCCATCTGGGAAGCCCTGTCAAGTCATTAGCAACCTTTAAGTCCTGCCCCCTCTTAGACAGATGACTAGATTTTTTTCTTTCTTAAGAATTCTCATAGCCTCCCTCTAAGATGCAGAGTAATAGCTGCCTTTCTGGGTTGTCAACAAGATTAACAATAATCCACAGAAAGCACCCCAAACAGTGACCTATTGACTCAAAACAGTGATGGAAAGTGATAATCAGTAGTCTGACAGATATGAAAAGTTTTTATTATCAGCAGAGTACATTGTGGATTCTGTCAAGCAATCTCTATACCATATCCTCCTAAGAGCAAGTTCTTTTAGAGAATGAATACCCTTGACACAGCATGCCTAGAAAAGAGCCAGTCTCTGGTTCTCACTTCCCTCCCCTTTTCTCTCTTCCTCTTCCCCCTCATTCCCTCGGAAGAGCTCCTTCCTTAAAACCTAACCCCTTTTGTAAACAGTCTTTGAAACCGACAACTTCAGGGGTGTTTGTTCTCTTTATAAAATTGTTAGCATTTCCTGAGACTTCTCTGTTTCTTCATAGAGAGTTCTCCAGTTTTGATTTTTTTTTCCCCCCAGATGGCCCTTTTTATTCATTGGTTTGTGTTAGGGGCAAGTCAGTTCGCTGGGGATAGGAAAATGTTGAAAAACACAGCAAATAAAACAAAAGCTAAATAAGCTGCAATCGCTGTCCAAAACCTTGGATCTTTCAGCAGTGCCTGATCAAAGCAGCTGAACACGGTATAACCAATGGACATTCCAGCAAATCCACCCGCAATGTGAGCTGCAAAAGACACCTTGGGAGAAAAGGGGAAAATGAAAATAAGTGAAGAAAATGCTAATTGTATATTTCAGCTGCATCTCTTATTAACAGAACAAATACCATCCCAGTCAGAGTCTTAAGAGTCTGAACAGCAAGGCAATGAGACAAAAGAGATAAGAAAACTCCATCATGCAGAGCTAAAAAAAATGTCATTTCACTGACTCTTGAGTACATGCAACAGCCATCCTGTCTCTCTTCTAGGCCATCACTGCATTAGGATGGTTCTGTACAAGGCCAGCAAGAGAGTAAGAGTTGAGATTAGTGAGGCTTTTTTATAGGAGCGTAATCTATCCCACATAATGGAATGTCTGAATTAAAACACAGGTAATAACATACATACAAATACTCAAGCAGAAATTACCAAATTCAGGAACCAATTTCAATAAAACTGGAAATGTTTGTCAGTTTTCTTTATATTATAAATTTATCTGGACCCATATTATTGCTGCTTTCCAATCTGCATTTTATCCTCCATAGACAGTAAAGTCCCTTCACTCCTGTTTTCTGGAATAGCTACCCGTATAGCAGGTGCAGAGAACTAGAGCCAGTTGTCTGGGCTGTGAGAGAAGTGAAAAGGACAACCCAAAAGGCTGGTTTGCTCAGGAATTTTCTTAACTTCCAAATGGAAATCTGACAGCTTTAAATCTCAGAATTGTTGCTGCCCCTATTTGGTGACCCTTTTTAGCTATCGATATCATAGGTAAACAAATTTTCACTTAAATAAACTGAACTCACCGGAGACCCACTTGCAGGAACAAAGAACCGCCTGTAGAGAGCAAATCCCATGTCCGACACAACTAGAAGGGAAAACAGCTTGATGAAGCCCAAGGATCTGCACAACAGTATACCAGTTATTTTTGGTTCCCCTCTAGCAATGGTAACATTTATTGAGACTTACTCTGTGCCAAGTACTGTTCTAAGAACTTTACATGTACTAACTTTGTATCATTAATCCTCACAACAATGCTATGAAATTGGTACTATCATTACCCCATTTTATAGATGCATCGATCCAACAAGTATTTATTAATGATCTCCCATGTGCCAGCCACTATTCTAGGTGGTGGATATACTGCCATGAAAAGATTAGACTGCCTCATGGAACTGAAAGTCTAGCTAGGAAAGACGAATGAATAAATAGGGTGCTTAGTGCTGTAGAGAGTACACAAAGAGAAGAAATGAGAATGCTGGGAGTAGGGTGGGATGTTTAACTGGAGAGTCAGGAAGGATCTCAAGGAGAATTTGATGAAGATAAGGGAGCAAGCCATGCTGACCTTTGAAAGAGCCTTCTAGGCAGACTGAAGTACAAAGTCCCTAAGGCGAACCAACAGTGCCTGGTGTGTTTGAGGAATACCAAAGCAGTTGATCTGATGGCATCCACGGTTTTCAAATGACGGTTCCCTTTCCCACCGGGGATCCCCAGCTTCACTAGGAACTTACTAGAAATGAAAACTCTCAGGCCCACCCCAAACTTACTGAACCAGAAACTCTACAGGTATGATTTAACAGTCTGTGCTTTACCAAGACCTGCAGATGATTCTGGACTCAAGCTGGGGATGAAGTTGTAGGTGAGGAGATCAAACCGGGGCAAATGCAGACCACACATAGCCTTATGGACCCTTGTATAAGGACTTTTACTTTTACCCTTCAAAAGCTTTTGAGCACAGAAGTGACATGTCTGACTTGGGTTTTTAATAGTTTTTATTTATTTGTTGATTGGCTGTACAGGGTCTTCACTGATGCATGAGCGGCCAGTAGGGGCTACTCTCTAGTTGCGCTGCAGCGGCTTCTCTTGCTGAGCGCAGGCTCTAGGGTTCAGGGGCTTCAGTAGCTGCAGGAGTTGCAGTCCCCTAGGCATGACAGTCGTGGCACAGGCTTAGTTGCTCCATGGCATGTGGGATCTTCCCTGATAAGGAGTTGAACCATGTCTCCTGCACTGGCAGGTGGTTTCTTTACCACTGAGCCACCAGGGAAACCCCTTGATTCACATCTTTAAAAGATGATTCTTGCTGCCATACAGAAAATATACTCTAAAGAAGCAAAGACAGAAGCAGGCAGGCAGACTAATCACTACTATTGCAGCATCTCGAGGGAGGAAAGACCTGGTGTTTTATACACAGAGAAACCAAGACACAAAGGCTAAGTACTCGCCCAAGGCCACATAGCTCTGAGGCAGTGGTGGGATTTAAGCCGTCTGACTGTGGGAGCTTCACTCTTACCCACCTAATCACCCCAGATTAAAAGATGAAAGCTTACACCTTGTCTTGAAGATCCCAAGATGAAAGGTTGTGGCTATTAGCCATGAACGATGCCAGGATTCTTGGCCTCCAGACGAAAGGATTTGATGTGGAGACAGAGACGAGGTTTGACCACTTGGAGCTTTTGTGTAGCCAAGTTTTATTAAAGTATGAGAGATAGAGAAAGCTGCTCCCATAGACATCAGAAGCGGGCAGGAGAGTAGCCCCTTTGCAGTTTTCTGCAAGGCATCTTGTACTCTTTAGCAAGCTGTTGATCATAGATAAAAGAAACACCTCAAGGCTGAGAGAGTTGCACCGGGTGCAGCTCTCTCCCACAACAAACACAGCTACACACCGGGAGTCATCTCTGGACCTCGATGTCTTTGGCAAGATACTAACGGAAAACAGACCTCCAAGCAAGATACATAGTTTTATTAACTTAGCCTAAGAAAAACATTCCCATGAGTAAGATGTATTGTTTTGTTGGGCAATCAGCCCCTCAAGGTTGGGAAAAAGTAACTTTCAGGAAGAGCAGATTGTCTCATAGCAGCAGAATTAAAGGAGCCTCCTACCTGGCTAAAGCGGGAGCAAAGGAATGTAGAAAAAAAAAAGTCCACCACTGCCATTTGTCTCCTCCTGCAGCTTGGGGACCTCTGGCCCATTTAGTGAGACCTGCCTACGCATTAACTCTTTCATAATTACCATCAGGAATACAGAAGATAGCCTGAGAAAGGAAGTGATTCCACAGTCACTAATGGAACAGTAAGAGCCAGAACTTAGATATTCCTTAAATAAGTCATAGCAGTGATGCTAAAGGACCTTCCAGGCTTCTTGGGTTAGAGCTCTGCCCTACATGTGCACTTGGAAACATCTGCAACTCACATTCCACACCCATCCCCCAATACTCTATGCTCTACTTAGTGAGTGTCCCAGGAGACCAAAAGACCTAGTCCTTGCCTTTGGGAAAATAGCATCAGGACCATGTGTTCTGGCTAGCTTCCCTTTCAATACAGTATTGACGCTGAAGTCACTGGGTAGGAATTGAGGTCGAGGAAGTACTCAATATTAATTTAATTGTAAATGACTATCACACCAAATGCGAGATAAATGTGGCTGTTATTGTATTTTAGTCATTTGCATTTCCTGATGGAGTGTAAATAACAGAAGCAGTGCTGGGAAAGTATAAGAAAACAACCACAGGGCAGACTTACTAGAAACAGTTACTTTGGTCTAGTCTTTCACAGTAGGAGGCCTCCTTTCAAAAACTCTCTGTTAACTCAGCATGTCAGTTTCTCCATTCAGTTTCTCTCCTGCCTTCTGATTTGTATCTGCCTGGCCCTTTCTGCTTCCAAGGGGAGTTTACTTCTAAACTGTTGCATTCTAAACTGAGACCTGTCTTCCCACCTGAAAAGAAGCCCTTATTCCAGTAAACCAAATCATTATCTTCAATAAAACCTAACACTCATTTTTAAGGGAGTTGCTTTTATCTGGGTTTTTTGAAGGATGAAAATCGAGATGTCCTGAACTTATTCCAGGGAAGCTCAGTTGCTTTGTTAGAAAACACGTCTAAAAACTGGTGCTTAATGAAGGAAGGTCCTTAAAGCCAACTGTCCTTCACAATTAAGAATAATATTTACCATTAAAAAAAAAACTATAAATTTTCCCAAGGATACGTGCTTAAAATTAAAATGTATTTGTATTTCATTAATCTGGAGTTTGTTGTAGGTGTGTGTGCACGCATGCTAGTTGTCTGACTCTTTGGGACCCCATGTGCTGTAACCTGCCAGGCTCTTCTGTCCATGGAATTTTCCAGGCAAGAATGCTGGAGCAGATTGCTCTTTCCTTCTCCAAGGGATTTTCCCAACCCAGGGATCAAACCCGTATCTTGCATCTCCTGCATTGGCAGGCAGTTTCTTTACAACTGAGCCGCCAGGGAAGCCCCAACCAGGCCAAAGAACTTTTAGAAAAAATGGCATGTGGGGAAGGTTGGTGTTAAAGCTGTCCTACCTGTGTTTGTAACATATAATAAAACCACGTCATTCAGTGACTGTATTACTTACCTTAAGAATGACAGCATGTTACATAAACTGTATTTGGAGATAACTTTGTGCATGAGGAAAGGGTTTTTACTCCACCATTAAGGAGATCAGCCTGGGATTTCTTTGGAAGGAATGATGCTGAAGCTGAACCTCCAGTACTTTGGCCACCTCGTACGAAGAGTTGACTCATTGGAAAAGACTCTGATGCTGGGAGGGATTGGGGGCAGGAGGAGAAGGGGACGACAGAGGATGAGATGGCTAGATGACATCACTGACTCGATGGACGTGAGTCTGAGTGAACTCTGGGAGTTGGTGATGGACAAGGAGGCCTGGTGTGCTGCGATTCATGGGGTCGCAAAGAGTCGGACACGACTGAGCGACTGAACGGAACTGAACTGACTGAAAGAGTATGAGAGAATTAAAATTATTTCCCCACTGTGAGTTTGAGGCTTATTTTGCGAAAGTCATTATTTGAAAGAAACAGATCAACTGAAAACCCAGGTAACTTGTGTAAGAATATTTTTCTGTCTAAGGGCTTGTTCCTTGGTTCTGGTTGTGACCTGAACAACTCAGGTAGCTCAGCCCACACAGTGACTCCTCCTGACTAACTCCCAGACATCTGCCCTCCTTCCTGTGCTGACTGCTTTCCCTCTTTTTAAATTTTTCGATGTCTATGGAGAAAAACATTATATACAGTATGGTATAAACTACAAACAAGTCACTTCTTTTCTATCTGGGTGAAATACTGTTTTATAAATATACCATTCACAAACTAAACTTAGTCTCTTTTTTGAACACTTGATACCAATTTGCAGGATCATTTTTTCCTACTCTGTGGACAGCCAAAATTGCGTGTGCGTGCGCTAAGTCTCTTCAGTCATGTCAGCCTCTGCAACCCATGGACCGTAGCCCACCAGGCTCCTCTGTCTATGGGATTCTTCAGGCAAGAATACTAGAGTGGGTCGTGCCCTCCTCCGGGGTATCTTCCCGACCCAGGGATCGAACCCACGTCTCTTTATGTCGTCTGCATTAGCAAGCAGGTTCTTTACCACTAGCGCCGCCTGGGAAGCCCTGACAGCCCAAGGTAGCCTGTATCAAATGTCACTTCTGTCTTTGTCTTCAAGTCTGAGCCTAAGGTCAGCCTTCTCCCCACACCCTCTGCAGATACATCTGCAGCAGGAAGCAGGCTCGGATATACAAGTTATAAGCCATGCCTTTGCTCTTGTTTGCTTCTGCTCTATATGGCCTGCCATCATCCAAAATCCTGACTTTCAGACCCAGGTAAAATTCCACCTCTTCTCCAGAATGAGGCTTCCTAAGCTCCTTCAGCATGTCATTCTCCGCTATCATTCTTGAGATTTCCAAAGCCACATCAGTCAGCCTCCTAGTTCCCTGGCCCTTCTCTTCCTCCACCTCTGCTCTCATCGTCAATCCTCAGCCACCACTCCATGCTTATATCCTAGATCAGTTTTTTTTTAATCTGAAAATGTAGAAATTGAAGAAGAAAATGGATAATGTGAATGGTTTTTAACAGTTTTCCCTTTCAAACAAAACTGTATACAGAATCTAGTTTATGAATGAGAAAAATCCAGGTTATAAAAAATAAGTGACAGGGTCTTCTCTGGTAGTCCAGTGGGGAGAATCTGCCTCCCAATGCAGAGGATGTGGGATCCCTGGTAGGAGAATGAAGATCCTGCATGCCACAGGGCAGCTGAGCCCACATACATACCACAACTAGAGAAGCCCTTGCACCACAATCAAGAGCCCACACAGTCAAAAATAAACAGGGCTTCCTTGCCAGCTCAGTGGTAAAGAATCCACCTGCCAGTGTAAGAGACACGGGTTTGGTCCCTAGTCTGGGAAGATCCCACATGCCATGGAGCAGCTAAGCCCATTCACACCACTGTTAAGCCTATACTGACTGAGCAACTTCACTTTCACTTTTCACTTTGATGCATTGGAGAAGGAAATGGCAACCCACTCCAGTGTTCTTGCCTGGAGAATCCCAGGGACGGGGGAGCCTGGTGGGCTGCCGTCTATGGGGTCGCACAGAGTCGGACACGACTGAAGCGCCTTAGCAGCAGCAGCTGGAGCTTTGGAACCACAGCTACTGAAGCCCGCACATCCTAGAGCTTCTGCTCCTCAACAGGAAAAGCACTGCAATGAGAAGCCCAAGTGCTGTAACTAGAGAGTAGCCTCCACAACTAGAGAAGCCCACACGGCAACAAAGACCCAGCACAACCAAAATAAATAAAATTAAAAAATTAATTTTTTAATATAATAAAAAATAAATGACAGCAGAAAGTAACACAATGTAAATCAACTATACTCCAATAAAAAATTTTTAAAAATAAAAAACATAAGTGATGGTATGGTGGATGAAGTGGACAGAGTACCTCGAGCCCTACTCTCTTAACTCCCCACACCCCAGAAACAGGCACCTCTAAGAACCACCCACAAGGGTCTGTGAAAACTCCACTCATATCTTCCTGCATCAGGACATGTAGGATGTGTTTGGGAAACATGAGAAGGCCTTCTGAACATTGAACCCATAAACTTGAAGATGTGAAGTATTCACAAAACACACTTACTTATAACAACAATGATGAGTAGTCTGACAACTCCAAAAGCAGGAATCATTTCTTGAAAATTCTTGCAAAGAGATAAATGACAGTAATAACACAAGTTATCTATTGGCAAAGGAAATCTCAACTGTACTCCCCCTCCATCTGCTTTTTCATTTAAAATAAAGTGTGTCAGATGTTTGCCAATCAAAGCATCGGTGTTAACAGTCCAGTTTTCAAATGTATTTGGGAAGTACAATGCCAGTATACTTTGGAGTGAAAATGAAACATGATATTCCTTGATATAGCAAGAAATACTCTTAAATATTTAAGTAATAAAAAATCCACTCTTAATATGTCACAGATAGTTAATAGATGCTGTCAAACTAAATCTGGTGAAAATATTTCCAAGTTTTTTGTTTAATATTCATTTGATACAGCTTTACCCTCTTTCTAAGTAGGAGTTAGCAAAGACAGTTAAAATTTGAGCATTACCTTGATTTTTTTTTAAGATAATTTTTTTTTAATTTAAAACACTGGTCCAAAAACACTCAGTTTGATTTTAGTTTCGAAAAGCCTCAGACCAACTTGCATTTACCCTCATGTGTTACCAAGGACCAAGCAGACTCAGAAAGACACCTCCACTTCAACCCAAATTGCCTGTCCCTTCCCTTTAAAGTTATTAACTCTCTTCCCAGAGAGACATGCTAAAATAGCTATGTTAATTTTAAATCAGTTATTTTCAAACTGTTGTGACCAAGATGTACAGTAACAAATAATATATGTAAAAATCCAGCACATACATAAACAGTACTTACTCTTATTCTACATGACGCATACTGAAATTTCTGTGTAAAAGGATGAGTTCACAACCCCTAATGTGATGTAACCCAAAGTTTGAAAAACATTTTTCTAAATGACTTCTAGTTTTGGAACAGTTTTTTAATTGCTTCAAATTTTTCCTCTTAAGAGTTATTTTTAAGGCACACCTACATGGTTAAAAGGTTAATTTAATCAGGATTTTACCCTGTTTTAAAAAGTGATTGGCATCTCACATACTGTATCATGGTTGTGTAAAATGGTATGCCAACTTTGGAGGCATCTATATATAAAAATGTGAAGCCTTCATCCAGTAAATCCACCTCTAGGAATTTGCCAACAAAGGAATCACAGAAATGCAAAAAGACAGGTGACAGAACATTGCTGACAGCATTATTCTGAAATGTAAAAAGCTGTAATCACCCTGGATCTTTTCTTTCAATGAAAAATTGAATAAGTAGGGCTACTATATAGAAGGTGCTGTGGAGCACCTGAAAAGACAGATGGATTTCGGTGTCCTACTCAAGTATCCTATGAGTAGATAAGATACTTGATGTTAAGATGCAGAATAATGTAAGGGGAGTTCCATTTTTGTAGTGTTACTATTGGTAGAATTTTGCACACATACAGAAAACCTCTGAACAGATGTATATCAGACTGGTAACAGATACTAAATTGGGGACTTTGACTTTTCTATTTTTCAATTTCGAACTTTTCTTTAGTATTTATTCCTTTTGAGATCAGAGATGAAAGGGAAATTCTTGTGGTCAGATGGAAGATGTGTGCTTAGTAAATATTGATAAATAAGATTCCCTGACCAAATACCAGTAATTATTTTTAAATTTTTTCTTAAGGTCTACAGATTCATTCCCAAAATTCTTACCACTAGAACATTCATAAAATAGCCTCCCATCAGAGCATAGACTCCTCCTGAAGCACCCACAAGAGATTTGAGTGGGTCAAAGATGGAGCTGGCAAGGGATCCTAAAGAAATAAAACACAGAATTTGAGACATGACTGTAAGAATCATGAAGGATAAATCTTTCTAATCTAAGATAAAAATTGGGGAAGCTTGGGCCATTATAATAACAAACAACAAATTCACTTTGTTGTTTCCATACTAGAAAAGTATAGCCGTGATCTCTCTCAATTATTATGAAACATTAAATGTTCAATATGAAGACAATATAACAGTGACAAAAACAAATACTCTGAAGCCAGAATTAGCCACTGTGTGACTTGAGCAAGTTTTTTAATGTCTCTGTGCCTTTGTTCCCTTTCTATAAAAATGGCGGTGTTAAATAGAACTTAACTGCAGTAGGTTGTCAGGGGAAATAAATGAGTTTACATGCACATTATGATTAGAATACTCCCTGACATGTGTTAAATACTCATTAGCTATTGTTTCAAAATATCCTACACATTTAACCAAAACTATCAAAATACATTCCAACATTTTATTATCTATGGGCTAGCTTTCTCATGGAGTCAAGATGTGGTCTCAGAATCCTTAATATACTATTCAATCAGTTTCACCAAGCAAGATGAAATTCTGTTTGCTAATTCAATCTTACCTTGTCTGAACCAAAACAAGGCTTTAGAACCACCTTATGCCAACTCTGAAGTGTTCTCCATACTGCTTAGTTCTATTATTCCCTTGCCTTCAAGTCCCTCCTTCATTTTTTAAGATACAGTACAATTCAGTACCTACTTTAGGACTGCTCTAGTGGTCCAGTGGTTAAGAATCTGCCTGCTAGTGCAGAGACAGAGGTTCGATTCCTGGTCCGGGGAGATCCCACATGCCATGAGACCACACCCTAGAGCTCATGCTCTGCAACAAAGTAGCCACTGCAGTGAGGTGCCAACTACAGAGCACCCCCCACGCCCCCCTCCACCACAACTAGAGAAAGCCCAGCAACAAAGACCCAGTGCAGCCAAAAAGAAGTCAAATAATTTTTAAAACAGAAGTTCTCGTTAAAAAGTAGCTACTTAATGCAAAAAAGGGGGAAGTGTCTGACCTTAGGAATCTTACAAATGTGTGATCAAACAGTTATCAAGAAATGCAGACTCTAATAATTACTGTGGTTTTTTTAATGTGATAAATTTGCTACGGAAACACTTAGGAAAGAATGACTTTCTGAGCAGAAAGGTGGAGGCCCTGCTACTCTGAAAGGAGGGAGACAGCATTTTTTTTAATTTATTTATTTGTTATAATTGGAGGCTAATTACTTTACAATATTGTGATGGCTTTTGCCATACATTGACATCAATCAGCCACTGCGCTGGATTGTCCCAGTGCACCAGCCCTGAGCGCCCTGTTTCATGGATCGAATTTGGACTGGTGATCTATTTCACATATGGTAATATACATGTTTCAATGCTATTCTCGCAAATCATCCCACCCTTGCCTTCTCCCACAGAGTCCAAAAGTCTGTTGTTATATCTGTGTCTCTTTTGCTGTCTTGCATATAGGGTCGTTGTTACCATCTTTCTAAACTCCATATATATGCATTAATATACTGTGTTGGTGTTTTTCTTTCTGACTTACTTCATTCTGTATGATAGGCTCCAGTTTCATCCACCTCTTTTGAACTGACTCAAAGCATTCTTTTTAATAGCTGAGTAATATTCCATTGTGTATATGTACAACAACTTTCTTATCCATTTGCCTGCTGACGGACCTCTAGGTCGCTTCCATGTCCTAGCTATTATAAACAATGCTGCAATGAACATTGGGGTACACATGGAGAGACAGCATTTTGATTAAATTCTGAAGACACTTTAAGATCTGGACAGGGAAAAAAGGGGGAAGAAGGCCAGGATTTAGGGATCTGGAAAAGCAAAGACAAAGTTATATGGGTACTGAAGATCAGTGAGAAGCAGTCCATTAGGGTTAAGGCAGTGGTTCTCAAATGTTAACCTGCAAGCTAGAGCTGGAGTGGTTGTATCTTAGTTATGAGAAATTTATTTTTAAAATACAGATGTCCACTTCTGGCCACAATGAAGTAACAGGACAAGATTTTTTCCTCCTGCTTGAAAGCAATGGACAAACAGTGGTCTTAAAGATACTGGCCATCAGATAACAAGGGACAGTGAACCCTAAGAAACAAGAAATAAATGAGTTGACTAATTGCCCAGCTACTGCCTTGAGAGAGACTGCAGGTAGCCGTGCATGAAGGGCAAACCTAGGCAGATAACAGTAAACTTCAAGTTGATGAGATAGAGTCTAGACTCTAGGTCTATATAGAGCTCAGCAGCTAGAGTTCAGACTCCTTCCAAGTAACTGAGTTACAGAACAAATCTAAAGAATTCCATTCCATTCCATTCAGTCACTCAGTCGTGTCTGACTCTTTGCAACCCCATGAATCGCAGCACGCCAGGCCTCTCTGTCCATCACCAACTCCCGGAGTTCACTCAGAGTCACGTCCATTGAGTCAGGGATGCCATCCAGCCATCTCATCCTCAGTCATCCCCTTCTCCTCCTGCCCCCAATCCCTCCCAGCATCAGGGTCTTTTCCAGTGAGTCAACTCTTTGCATCAGGTGGCCAAAGTACTGGAGCTTCAGTTTTAGCATCATTCCTTCCAAAGAAATCCCAGGGTTGATCTCCTTCAGAATGGACTGGGGGAAGAAAGTGGGCAACACCACTAGACCGTTCAGGTATGACCTAAATCAAATCCCTTATGATTATACAGTGGAAGTGAGAAATAGATTTAAGGGTCTAGATCTGATAGATAGAGTGCCTGATGAACTATGGAATGAGGTTCGTGACATTGTACAGGAGACAGGGATCAAGACCATCCCCATGGCAAAGAAATGTAAAGAATACTTACATGAATACAATAACACTCACCATCCAAAGATAAAATGCCTAGCATCCAAACAAAACTCAACGCATGCAAAGAAGCATGAAATTATGACCCATACTGAAGAGAAAAAAAATCAATTAAAACCTACCAAAAAATAATTGAAAGAAAAACCTAAAAGTAAATTTATTTATGATCTAGCAGTCCCACCCAGAGGGAGCTATAACTTGAAAAGATACACGCACCCCAGTGTTCATTGCAGTACTAGTTAAAATAGCCAAGACATGGAAGCAACCTAAATATCCATCGACAGATGAATGGATAAATAAGATGTGGTATATATACACAGGGGAATATTGTCGTTTAGTCGCTAAGTCATGTCTGACTTTTGCGACCCCCTGGATTGGAGGCCTCCAGGCTCCTCTGTCCAAGGGATTTCTCAGGCAAGAATACTGGAGTCGGTTGCTATTTCCTTCTCCAGGGGATCTTCCTGACCCAGGGATTGAACCCACATTTCCTACATTGCAGGCAGATTCTTTGCCACTGAGCCATCAGGGAAGCCTCACAATAGAATATTAGTCAGTCATTAAAAAAAAGAGTGAGATAATAGCATTTGTAGCAACACAGGTGGATGTAGAGATTATCATAGTAAATGACGTAAGCTAGACAGACAAACCTATGTATGGATGTGAGAGTTGGACTGTGAAGAAGGCTGAGCGCAGAAGAATTGATGCTTTCGAACTGTGGTGTTGGAGAAGACTCTTGAGAGTCCCTTGGACTGCAAGGAGATCCAACCAGTCCATTCTGAAGGAGATCAACCCTGGGATTTCTTTGGAAGGAATGATGCTGAAACTGAAGCTCCAGTACTTTGGGCACCTTATGCGAAGAGTTGACTCATTGGAAAAGACCCTGATGCTGGGAGGGATTGGGGGCAGGAGGAGAAGGGGACGACCGAGGATGAGATGGCTGGATGGCATCACAGACTCAATGGCCGTGAGTCTGAGTGAACTCCGGGAGTTGGTGATGGACAGGGAGGCCTGGCGTGCTGCGATTCATGGGGTCGCAAAGAGTCGGACACGACTGCGCGACTGAACTGAACTAAGACAGACAAACATGTGATATGGTCTATATGTGGAACCTGTAAGGATGATACAAATGGACTTATTTTTAAAATAGAAATAGACTCACAGGCATAGAAAATAAACTTATGGTTACCAAAAGGGAAGAGGGAAGATAAAAAGTCTGGGATGAATATATACAACTGTTATATAGAAAATAACCAACAAAGACCTACTGTACAGAACAGGGAGCTATCCTCAGTATCTAGTAGTAACTTGTAAGGGAAATAATCTGAAAAAGAGTGTGTGTGTGTGTGTGTGTGTGTGTGTGTGCAACTGAATCACTTCTGTATTCCTAAAACTAACACGACATTTCAAATCAACTATATTTTAACTTTTTAAAAAAACTACCCAAACTGACACAGATGTAAGATTTAGCAAATAAGGGCAATAAATAATTATTTCAAATATATTCAATGTGTTCAAAAGTTAAATAGCAATAAAATAGGCTCAAATCAAACCTCTAAAGATGAAAAGTACAACATCTAAGATGAAATAATAAACTTGTTGAGTCGATTGACCAATTAGACATTGCAAAAGAAAGGTTTAGTGAACATGAAGATGTGGCAATAAAACTGTCCAAAATAAAACACACAGGGGACTTCCCTGGCAGTCCAGTGTTTAGGACTCACCACTTCCACTCCCAGAGACACAGGTTCAGTCCCTAGTCAGGGAACTAAGATGCCCCATGCCATGGGGTTAAAGAAAAGAATATTTTTAAAAATACATACAGCATCAATGAGCTATAGCTCAACTGCAAGCAGCCTCATAATGTCTATAATAATTGCATAATTGGAATCCCCAGAAAAAAAAGAATGAAGGCAGATAAAAAATACTTGAAGAAATAATAGCCAAATTTTGTCCAAAATTTTGTGAAAACTATAAACCCACAGATCCAAGAACCTCAACAAACCCGACACAGGAATCATGAAGAAAACCACAACAAGGCATAACAGAATCACATCTTCAAAACAGTGAAGGTCTCAAAAGCATCTAGAATAAAAAGACATGCTTCATACCGAGAAACAAAGATAAGGATGGCAGGAGATTTATCATCAGAAACAACGTACCTGAGAACAACAGGAGAACAGCATTTTAAAGAAAGGAAAATACTGTCAAGCTAGGACTCCAAACCTCAAAATGCACTACAAAAATGAAGGCAAAAGATGGAGTTTCTTTTTCAGACATACAAAGGTTGAAATAATTGATGACTAGCATTTCCATGCTATAAGAAATGTTAAAAAAAATCTTCAGGCAGAAGGAAAAAGAGATGGAAAAGTAAAGCTACACAAAGGATAGGGAGCATTAGAAATGGTAAGAACATGGGCAGATATACAGGATTTTGTTATTATTTAACTCTATAGAAGTTCATCATTTAACAGTTAAACTATTGGACTACTAGAAATAATAAATGACTTTATCAAGCTTGGAGGATACAAGATCAATACCAAAAAAATCAATTGTATTTCTATGTAATAGCAATGAAAACCAGAAATAGAAATTTTAAAAATAGTACCACTTACAGTACATCAAAAATATGAAATGTAAAAATAAATATGACCCCAAAAATGTGCAAGCCCTAAACACTAAAAGTTAGAAACGATGCTGAAAGGAATTCTGAAAGACCTAAATAAACAGAAGTCTATACCTTGTTCATCAGTTAGAAGACTCTGATATTGTTAAGATGGCAATTCTCCCCCAGTTGATCTAAAGATACATTGCAATCCAAATCAAAATCCCAGTAGACTTTCTTATAGAAATCGACAAACTGATTCTCAAGTTTACATGGAAATGCAGAGGACCTATAATAACCAAAACAACTTGAAAAAGAGCGCTGAGGTTGGTTTAAAGCTCAACATTCAGAAAACTAAGATCATGGCATCTGGTCCCATCACTTCATGGCAAATAGATGGGGAAACAGTGGATACAGTGGCTGAATTTATTGGAGCACTGAGGTGTCCCAATTTCAAAACTTAGTAGAAAACTACTTAATCAAGATAGTATGGAATGTATGTTCAGTTCAGTTCAGTTGCTCAGTCATGTCCGACTCTTTGCAACCCCATGAACTGCAGCACACCAAGCCTCCCTGTCCATCACCAACTCCCGGAGTTTACCCAAACTCATGTCCATTGAGTCGGTGATGCCATCCAACCATCTCATCCTCTGTCGTCCCCTTCTCCTCTTGCCTTCAGTCTTTCCCAGCATCAGGGTCTTTTCAAATGAGTCAGCTTTTCTCATGAGGTGGCCAAAATATTGGAGTTTCAGCTTCAACATCAGTCCTTCCAAAGAACACCCAGGACTGATTTCCTTTAGGATTGACTGGTTGGATCTCCTTGCAGTCCAAGGGACTCTCAAGAGTCTTCTCCAACACCACATTTCAAAACCATCAATTCTTAGGTGCTCAGCTTTCTTTATAGTCCAACTCTCACATCCATACATGACTACTGGAAAAACCATAGCCTTGACTAGATGGACCTTTGTTGACAAAGTAATGTCTCTGCTTTTGAATATGCTAAGTTGGTTATAACTTTTCTTCCAAGGAGTAAGCGTCTTTTAATTTCATGGCTACAGTCACCATCTGCAGTGATTTTGGAGCCCCAAAAAATAAAGTCTGACACTGTATCCACTGTTTCCCCATCTATTTGCCATGAAGTGATGGGACCAGATGCCATGATCTTAGTTTTCTGAATGTTGAGCTTTAAACCAACCTCAGCGCTCTTTTTCAAGTTGTTTTGGTTATTATAGGTCCTCTGCATTTCCATGTAAACTTGAGAATCAGTTTGTCGATTTCTATAAGAAAGTCTACTGGGATTTTGATTTGGATTGCAATGTATCTTTAGATCAACTGGGGGAGAATTGCCATCTTAACAATATCAGAGTCTTCTAACTGATGAAAAGTTCATGGTTCACATATTGCTGAAGCCTGGCTTGGAGAATTTTGAGCATTACTTTACTAGCATGTGAGATGAGTACAAAACACAACAGAAAGTCCAGAAATAAACCCACATATATATGGACAACTGATTTTGACAAGATGCAAAGGCAATTTAGTAAAGAAAAGATTGTGTTCTCAACTAATGATACTGGCACAATTAGACATTTACATGCAAAAATGTGATATTTCAGTCCATACCTTGCACCATGTATAAAAATGGATCATATACCTATACATAAAGTCTAAGATTATAAAACTTCTAGAGCAAAACATAGAGAAAATCTTTGTGGTTTTAGATCAGGCAAAATTTCTTAAATATGACACTAAAAGCATAATTCCTAAAATTTAAAAACTGATAAATTATACTTAATCGAAATTCAGAAATTTGAGTCTTCAGAATGTACTATTAAGAGAAAAGCAACAGACTCATAGGCAATATTTATAAGTCATATATCTGATAAAGAACTTAGAATATATATAATAAGGAATGTAAATCAGTTTTTTAAAATATTTGTTTATATCTGTGTCAGGTCTTCGCTGTGGTTCGTTGCAGCCTTAGTTGTTTTGCGGCATGTGGGCTCTTAGTTTCCCAACCAGGGCTCGAACTCATGTCCCCTGCATTGAAAGGCAGATTCTTAACCACTGGACCACCAGGGAAGTCCCTAATTCAGTTTTTGAATTGGCAAAAGATTTAAACATATACTTTACCAAGGAAGATATATGGGTAGCAACTAAGCACATTAAAAGATGCTCACCATCACTGTCATTAGGAAATGCAAATTTAAACGCAATTAAATACCTTTATATACCTAACAGAGTAGCTAAAATTAAAAGACTGATCATACCAAGTGTTGATGAGGATATAGAGGAGCTGAAACTTACGGTGGGGATGTAAAGCTACACACGTTGTTACCGTATGACTTAATTCCACTCGCAGATATTAATATATACACAAGAGAGTCACACAAAAACTTGTGCACAAAATTCATGACAGTGTTATTCATGATAGACAAAAGTGAAAACAACCCAAATGTCCACCAATGGTGAATGGATAAAGAAAATGTGATATATCCATACAATGGAATATCATCCAACAATAAAAAGGAATGTAGTATGAATACATGCTACGACATGGGTGAAGGAGGAAAGCATTATGCTAAAACATTATGCTTAGGAAAAAAAGTCAAGAAAAGACCACATAGTTTATTATTTCATTTATATGAAATGTCTAGAATGGGTAGATGTAAAGAGACAGAAATTAGATCAGTGGTTGCCTAAGGCTAGGGAAGGGGTTTGGGGTAAGGAGTGGGGAGTGACTGCTAATGGCTACAGGGTTTCTTTGGAGCACAAAAGTGTTTTAGATTGTGATAATGGGTGCATAACCTGTAAATCAACTAAAAAACACTGAATTATACACTTTAAATGGGTGCATTATAGGTTGTATGAATTATTGATATATCTTAGAAAAGCTATTTTAAAAGTTTGATAGTTTCTTAAAAGTTAAACATAACCCTATGATAGAATCCAGCCAGTCTATTCCTAGGTAATCGTCCAAGAGAACTGAAAACATTTGTCCACACAGAGACTGTACTGTGTTCATAGTAACTTTTATCTGTAATAACCCCAAACTGGAAACCTCCCAAATGTCCATCAACCAGAGAGTGGATAAACAAATTTGTGTATGTTCCCACAGTGAAAGACTACTCATCAACAAAAAGGAATCAACTGTTTATACACAACAACAACATGGACACACCTCAGAATAATTATGCTGAATAACATAAGTGACCCAAAAAAGTACATGTTTCATGATTCCATTTATATAAAATCCTAGAAAATACAAGTTAATCTGTGATGATCAGTGGTTGCCAGAGGAAAGCAAAAGGAGGACAAGGAAAGGCAGGAAGAAGTGATTCCAACAGATTATAGGAACTCTGAAGGGAGTAATTTTCATTACCTTGCCTGTGGATAGTTTCACAGTTATATACACATATCAAAACATCAGAGTGGACTTCTCTGGTGGTACAGTGGATAAGAATTCACCTGCCAACGCAGAGGACATGGGTTCAATCCCTGGTCCAGGAAGACCCCACATGCTGCAGAGCAACTAAGCCCACGCGCCACAACTACTGAGCCTGAGCACATGTGCTCTACAAGAGAAGCCACCCTAACGCACCAAAGCGAAGAGTCGCAACTAGAGAAAGCCTACGTCTAGCACTGAAAACTCAGCGCAACCAAAAATAAGTAAATTATTTTTAAAGGTCAGCAGTTGTTATATGTCGATTATACCTCTCTGAGGGCTTCCCTGGTGGCTCAGTGGTAAAGAGTCATCCTGCAATGCTGGAGACTTGCAGGAGACGCAGGTTTGATCCCTGGATCAGGAAGATCCCCTGGAAAAGGAAATGGCAACTTGCTCCAGTATTCTTGCCTGGGAAATGCCATGCAAGCTTGGCGGGCTGCCGTCCATGGAGTGGCAGAGAGAGAGAGACAGAGCAACTAAACAGCAACAGAATACCCCACTGAACAGAAAAATGAAAAAAAAACCACACAGCTCCTAGGGCCATGTTCTTGGAGATTCTGATTCAGTAGATCTGGGTGTGGTCTGAATAGTATTTTAGTTGTAACAGGTTCTTCAGGTGCTTCTGATGGTCAGTCAGATTGGGGGACCCAGGGCTGGAGTGCAGGCCAGTGGTCCTCAACTTTTATGAATCACCTGTGGACTTGTCCAAATGCAAATTCTGGTTGGTAAGTCTGGTGTGGGCCCCCAGAATTCTGCATGTTAACACGATCTCATTTGAGGCCAGTGCTGCTGATTCGGTGTCCACACTTTTCCAGGAGCAAGGATAGGAAACTAGACTTATGTTACATATGAAGGAATCCAGGAAAAAAGCTAAGCAATGGAAGAAATAGGTGAAAGGGGTCAAAAGGTAAAAATAAAATATTACTGCTTCCCTCATTTAAAAATAAAAAGCAAAGCAAGAAAGACACTAACAGGAAGAAACTTTCATAGATGATATGTTTACGGCAAGAGTGTGGTGATGGTTTTATGGGTGTATACTTTTCTCCAGATTCGGCAAGTTGTATACATTAAATATGTACAAAATTTTGTATGTCAACTACACCTCAAAAGTTATTTTAAAAAAATGTTTTATGTTATGTAAACATGTCTAACATCTTTATATATATTCTTCCCTGAAGAAAAAGGAGAGAAGAATAAATAGCAGTGGGGCCAGATGGTGGAGGGTAATACAGAACAATCTCAGACACTTTAGGGACTTTCTGGTCTAGTGGTTGAGAATCCACCTTCCAATGCAGGGGACCTGGGTTAATGGCCCCATGGCAACTAAAGCCCACCTGCCACAGTGAAGACCCAGCCCAGCTCACCTTCCCTTCCTACCCCTCCCCCCAAAAATCTTGGATGTTTCAACTTTTTATCAGCCACTGTAAATGTTTTAGTAAGGATGTGTTTGAGGAAGGTGACCAGCAGCAATGTGAAGGAGAGACCGATACAGCAAAGAGATACCTGCCAAAAGGTATTGCAGAAATAGGCAGAGGATGTGAACAGGTTATTCACATTCTGTCCTCTCTCTCTCTACACTGAAACTGGGGCACAGCTGATTGCATAGGTTGAAATCCAGCTGTGGGGAGAACAAGCATAGATACTGGAGCCAGGAAAAACAAGTGTGTGCAGGAATACATGGAGGAGGTGGAGTAACAGCATCCACAAAGGCAGGGAGGAAGTAACTTGGTGAGCTGCGTCACTAGGCCTGGCCAACCCATCTCTTTAGCCTTTACCAAGGCTTCCCACTCTCCATCCCCACTGCTCTAGGAAGCAGGCACAGTTGTGATTGGTAAAGTTTTGAGCACTGCCATGGGTCGGATTGGGTCCTCCCCCTCCCCAGAATACGTTTAAATCCTAACTCCTAGCACTGCAGAATGTGACCTTATTTGGAAAATTGTTACAGATGTGACTGGGTAAGAGGAAGTCATGTTGGCCATGGAAACTAATACAGCCACCCCCTGCAAAACAGGTATATTCACTTATAAATACATGTGTTGATATATGTACCACTTCTTTAATGTTTTGTAAAATCACAAACATAGAATTTTAAAGGATGGGGCTTATTGGTAACATGATATTTTAAAATTATTTTTACTTCATTAATGATACAAAAAAATTCTTATCAAGAAATAAAAAGACGTGGGAGAAACTGAAAAGCATATTACTAAGTGAGACCAATCTGCAAAGGCTACATAGTGTATGACTCCAACTATATGACATTCTGGAAAAGGAAGCAATGGAGACAGTAAAAAGATACCCTTTATAATACTATAATGGTGCATACATGTCAGTATACATTTGTCCAGAACCACAGAATGCACAACACCAGAGATGAACCCTAGTTTTAAAGGACTTTGGGTGATTATGATGCCATCAATGTAGGTTCATCAGTTGTAACAAATGTACCATTCTGTTGATAATGGAGGAGGCTATGCAGGTGTTGGGGCAGGGGATGAATGGGAAACTTGAGTACTGTCCTCTCAGTTTTGCTGTGAACCCAAAATTGCTCTAAAAATTAGTCTTTAAAAAAAAATCTTTCAATGAGCAGTGTTATTAAGTAAGGGCTTCCCAAGTGGCGTTAGAACTGACCTGCCAATGCGGGAGACACAAGAGACACAGGTTCCATCCTTGGGTCGGGAAGATCCCCTGGAGGAGGGCTGGCAACCCACCCCAGTATTCTTGACTGAAGAATCCCATGGACAGAGGAGCCTGGTGGGCTACAGTCCATAAGGTCGCAAAGAGTCAAACACGACTGAGGCAGCTTAGCACGCATGCACATTATTAAATAAGCATTATTATATTTTAAAACCCTGGTTAAATATCATGCCACAGAAATGCAAAGTTTTTTTTCGACTCAGCAAAGTTTCACTTTAATGTTATGTTTGCTCATAAATGACTCTGGAAAAGCTGATATGCAAGAGACTAACATGCTGTGGTCTAAAGCAACGTCAAGGCCACTGAGAACGTCCTTCAGGAAAGAGACTGTACTCTAAATCTCCCCCACCTGGGCAAGAGCAGCAGAAGGGGGTACTGGGACAGACAAATAAATACACATGGTCTTAGCTTTGCCACCAGGGCTGGCGACCCAGGACTCCAAGGCACATGATCGGAGGTTGATTGCTTGGAACTTCCAAAGCCTCCCAAATGTTTGGGTCCTTGAGGGAAAGGCTGAGGTTTTGGGAGGGCCCATGTGCCAGCTGGAAGGGCCCTCAGCCACTCCAGCCCCAGGGAGAGCCTAACTCCCTGCTGGCCAGGCCTGCTGGGCCCTGGGATGGGGGCAGACTTTCACCCCACCAGCCCCTGCCAAAGCGACATTTTGGTGTTCCCTGCCATGCAGGGTCAGGTGCTGAGGCCTGGCGGTGGCCCTGAAGCAGAAATAAGCCAAATGTGCATGAAAAATGGTGATTGCCCAAGACACCCTTAGTTATACTGGCACAGGGTTGTCGTTCTTCTCAGGGAGTAGATTTGTGATTGCTGGGCCCTAGGAAGAGGGAGTGGGGGGCCGTTGAGGCTCCTTGCCAGGGTGGAAGGGCAGGTGGGAAGAGGAGGCAAGGGTCCTGAGGCAGGGGGTAGGGGCTTAGCACCTGCAACTAGGGGCTACCGGTACCTTCATGTTTATTTCCAGAGTGCGGGATGCTGTGGGGAGGGCGGGGCGCATGGTGCTGGCAGCCTCTACCCAGTAGCGTGTGTGTTGGGGGCGAGAGTGGGGCAAGGAAGGGCAAGGGCTCAAGCATCTGTGGCGAGGCCCAAACAGGAATCTGCCCTAAAGGTGGCTGAAGCGGCCCACCTGTAACAGAGCCCTGCTCCCAAAAGCAAAGGGCCAGCCCAGCAGGGTGACCTCCCAGGCATGGGCAAGCCAGGCTGAACCCAGCCACAGCAGGAGATGCGAGGGAAAGTGGTGGTAATGAACAGTGGTAGGAGAAGTGGGTGCAAGACAGAGCACAGTGAATGCGGGGTGGGCCCAGCAGCCAGAGCCCCTCCATAGAAGGCAAAGTAGCACTCCTTGGGATGGCCCACATGGTCCAGGCAGGATACTGGCTCGTGGGCAGGGGTCTGCACATCTGCACCAGCAGGATCCTCCTCCAGGATGGAAGCCCTGGCTGCAGCCCCAGGCTTCAGGGGCTCTGTCCACCGTGTACCAGAGCTTGAAGCATGCAGAATGTTCATTCCTCAGTTTCTCCAGCTCAGGCTGCAGCACAATGTCCTTCTCGGTCTGGGTGGCAAACAGCATGGTGCGCTCACTGGGGCCCTTCATGATGGCATGGGTCACCTGCAGCATTGAGGTGATGCCAGTCCCTGCAGCAGTCATGCCCACAGACTTCAGCATCTTGAAGCCAGGGTTGGATTTCTTGTTCAGACAGATGGCAAACTTTGCTTTGCCCTGGTAGACCAGCGGACCATTGGAGCCCCAGCACTCAAATGGTGTCTCCAGTCTTTGTGCTTTCCACGTACTGGGACATCTTTCTTCCAGCGGGAAACGTGGGATGGGTGTCTTTAAAGTAAACCTTGATGACCAGGTCCACAAAGCCCTGGTCGTCATCACTGGAAACGGGCGTGTAGGGCCAAAGGACCAGGTTCCTGTTGATTCCAGCAGAGAGGTAGATGTGCTGGCCAACGGGGAGGCCCAGGACGGCAGAGCAAAGCAGACCCGCCGTGCATCCTGGCTGATGACCTTGTTGATGAGCCACAGCGAGTATTGATGTCCCGACTCTGGAGCATGATGGCCAGGGTGGAGCGCTGAAACAGCTTCCCGAGGAGGCTGCACAGAAGCCAGACTGGGGCGAGGACCCTGTGGCCCAGTGTGCCCAGCTGGGCCCCCATACTGGCACCACTCTGCACTCACTCCACAGCTGCCACCAAGACCCACAAAGATGTACTTTTAAGGTCAGTTATTTTCCATAGACATATTTTTCTTAATCACTTAAAATATGAAATTAAAAAAGTGATGTCCAGTTTCAACTGGAAGAATTGCATCATTGTCTGTGTGTGTATGTGTGTGTGTGTGCCCGCACGCGTGTGTGTGCCTGTATGCACATGTGCTTTTTGTGTGCGACGTGTGTGTGCGTGTGCGCACGCATGTGTGTGCATGTGCGCACGCATGCACTCAGTCTCTTCAGCCACATCTGACTATGAGGCTATGGATTGTAGCCCGCCAAGCTCCTCAGTCCATGAGATTCTCCAGGCAAGAACACTGGAGTAGGTTGCCATTTCCTCTCCCAGGGGATCTTCCCCACTCAGGGATGGAACCCGTGTCTCCTGTGTCTCCTGCATTGCAGGCAGATTCTTTACCCTCTGAGCCACCGGGGAAGCCCCATCATTGTCTATGCTTATTCCTATTATCCAAAAAATTTGTTGTAATATGGCTATTGATTCCCACCTTCCCTAACATCAGTCAGTTGTTCTTGCAAACTAATCAGAAAGTGTTACAATCAGTAAGTTTAAAATTTACTAAAACTCTCCACTGAGAAATTTTAAATCAGATGAGAAAAGTGTTTGCTGGCTTTTTTAAGTGTGAACTTAAAAGAGTTACTTCATCTTCTTCAGCAGTAAAAATCACATAATGATGGAATGATTTCTAATAACCAGTTTTTAAAATGCCCTTTTCAAACCATGAGTGTTTTTGGAAAAGCAGTTACATTCTCACTTCTTAAGAGAATACTACTGTGTCTTCAAAGGGACATATTTTGTGTTTGTTTTTCAACATCTGTAAAGTAGCTTACTAGTGAAAGCCTTTTTTTATCACAGAAAAAAAAAAACAGACACCCAACTGTTTTTAAAAGAAAAATACATAAACTAATCAGTAAATGAGCAAAAAATGAGAGGAATCCCTCTCGCTCATTTCAGGACTTACAGCTACAGTGGTAGAGTGGTACTGACTGTGTCGTATTGGTCGAGAGACAGACACATTGATCAATAAAACAAAAAGGAGAACCCAGAAATAGTTCCATGAAACTATAACCACCTGATTTTTGACAAGGTATAAAAGCAACTCAGTGAAGGAAGAATGGTCCATTCAGCAGTTTATTCTGATATTCACAGACAAACAAAAAGAAAATCTGAATCTCATGTTTTAACAACCAACTCAAATAAATCACATATTTAAATGTAAAGTGCAAAACATAACTTTAGAAGATAACATAGAGAATAAGTTCAAGACTTAGGGCTCAGTGAAGAGTTCTTAGACATGACACCAAAAGCATAAGTCGTAAAAGGAAAAAACTGATAAACTAGACCTCATCAAAACTAAAAACTTTAGCTCTGCGAAAGACTCTGCTACGACAATGAAAACATAAGCTACAGACTGACAGAATATCTGTAAACTATATATTCTATAAAGGACTAGGTCTGGGATATATAAAGAAGTCTCAAATTTTAACAGTTAAAAAAATCTAATTAGATAAGTGGGCAGAATTCATGAACAGATATTTCACTGACGAGGATACATAAATGGCAAATAAGCAAGTGAAGAGATGTTTAACATCATTAGCCCACTAGGGAAATGCAAGTTAAGACCACGATGAGATCACACACATGTGAGCACAGCTCAAATTAAAAACAGTGGACTTCCCTGGTGATCCAGTGGTTAAGAATCCACCTGCCAACTTAGGGGACACAGGTTCAATCCCTGGTCCAGGGAGATCGCACATGCTGCGGGGCAACTAAGCCCATGCGCCACAACTCCTGAAGCCTGTGTGCCTAGAGCCCGTGCTCCGCAACAAGAAACGCCACCGAAATGAGAAGCGCGCACATCACAGCTAGAGAGTAGCCTCCACTCGCCACAACTAGAGGAAGCCCGAGTGCAGCAACAAAGACCCAGCTCAGCCAAAAACAAATAATTGTTTTAAAAAATAGTGACAGCACCAAATGCTGGTGAGGATGTGGAAAACTGACCTGTTTACACACTACTGGGAGGGAAGTGAAATGGAACAGCCATTCTGGAAAACATTTTGGCTGGTTCTTAAAAAAACTAAATATGCAACTACCATACAACTCAACCAACTTGCTCTTGGGCATGTATCCTAGAGAAACGAAAACTCAAGTTCACAAAACTATACTTATGTTTTAAAAAGCCTGTACAGAAATGCTTACTGGAACTTATTTGTTATAAAACTGGAAACAATACAGATATCCTCCAGTGAGTGAATGATTAAGCTAGTGGTAGTATACCATCCGTACCATCGAATACTACCCAGCAATAAAAATGAGTAAACTGTTGATAAGTGCAACAACCTACATGATTCTCCAGAAACTTATGCTGAGTGAAGAAAGCTAATCCTAAATGGCTGTACTCTGTACTATTTTATTTATATAACATTCTTGAAGTGAGAAAATTGTAGAAAGAGAGAACAGATTTAATGGGGTTGCCAGGGGGGGTGGAAGAAAGGGGGGTATGGCTATAAAAATGAAACTGTGAGGAATCTTTGTGATGTTGGACATATTTTGTACTTTGACTGTATCAGTGTGGATATCCTGATTAGGATACTGTACTGTGGTTTTGTCAGCTGTTACCATTGGAGGTAACTAGTTAAAGGGTATATGAGACTTATAGGTATTTATTTCTTACAGTGTGAATTTATAATTATCTCAAAATAAAAAGTTTAATTTTTTAAAGTTTCTAATAAATAAATGGATAGATAAGGGTTCTAATATTTCCTGCCCACACCCTAATGAATTTTTGGCATACCCAATTTGAGAGCTCATTGGCATATGCTGCTAGTCCCAGGATGCCAGTCCCTACCCAGTCTTTGGGTCCCTTTAGCTATTCTCAATGTTCTCTTGAAGTTATCTTTCTTAAATGCAAATTTGATCACGTTATTTCCCAAAATTATTAGTCTTGGGACAGAAGGACCTTCTGGCTTTAGTCCTTTATCCAGTATATACACCTGGACACCAAACTACTCACAGTTTCCAATCGTGCAGAATTCTGAGGTTCCTGAGAATGGGCACAAAGACCTCTCAATATGCTTATCTCTAGTTAACTTACTTCTAAGCTTACCAGGTGCCCTAGCACATATTAGGAATGCAGTAAATCTTGATTTAAAAGTGTATTACCTTTGCTTATTACCTCCTAAGAGTCCAGAGATGTAGATTCTGTGTGATATTCGGAACACTAACCTGCATCACTCCTGCCAGGTACACCAGCCCCACTCGGAGGCCTTTGTGGACCATTTCCAAGGGGATGCCCAGACTGAGCTGCATAATAAGATTCCCCAGGATGTGCTGAACTCTGCAGAGACAAACACCATTGTCAAACATTATGACTAGCCCAGGCAGTTATTTCCTTGGGAGGTTAACAGGCATTGATATGTTGTTTATAGTTAAGAACATGCTTAATGTGAATTCCATTTTCTAATTTTGTTAGGTGACTTTTTAAAGAGATAAAATCTTGAGCTTCGATATGTGAAGCAGATAAAAGGACATTTTAGAAATAGTCATTTACTTTACAATAATTACTGATAATGTCAAACAGACCAGTGAGGAAGCTTTAAGGAATGGAATATAAGCTTGCAATTATGGGTTTAGCTGACAGTTGCTATCCCGTCAGCCTCAGCACTTGATTTTGTTTTAGTTGCACGGTAATACTGAGAGAATACTAATTCACTCATATTGAGTTGAAATTTCAGTAGGTTTTTAAACATCTCTTGCAAGCTCAGGGTAGTCTTTAATAAAACAGAGGTGGTGGGACTTCCCTGGTGATCCAGTGGCTAAGATTGCACTCACTCCTAATGCAGGAGGCCTGGATTTGATCCCTGGTCAGGAAACTAGATCCCACATGCCATAAATAAAACAGATATGGCAAGAGAAACCTCATTCCCAGTTCTGTATTTAAAAGGTTTTAAATTTAACAGAATGGAAAAAAAAATGTTTACCTAGTAACACTAGCTAAACTTGGTTTCTCTCATATAAATATACTATAATTTGGTATATAACATTGTTGAATACAAATGCTTTTACAGTGAAATTGACATTATTTTGCTTGTCAAACCCCACAAGCATCTATGGAAACTCTCTGTCATTTGGCAAACTTCCATATAACGGTAATCCTTAATTTAGTTGCTATGTAGCAAAATGCTTTAGTTAAGTGGGCATGGTGAATCAGAATTCTGAGTGAGGTCATAAAAGGCTATTAGCATTTAAGAGCTGTAACCAAAACTAAAAGGCAGGCACCTACTGCTTGTATTATTCTAAATAAACTATTTTACATCCATCAAAATGTTGATGAATTACATTTTTAACTTTGGCAGAGGTGGGGAGGAAGGCACTGGCAATTCACATTTTAAAGGGAACATTTAACACCACCACACAACTTGGAGGACACAATTCTGGTTAGGTGATAATTTGGTCTCTTCT
Organism: Aepyceros melampus; assembly: GCA_006408695.1. Classification (NCBI taxonomy): domain Eukaryota; kingdom Metazoa; phylum Chordata; class Mammalia; order Artiodactyla; family Bovidae; genus Aepyceros; species Aepyceros melampus. Next base: position 79,259 of record SJXQ01002778.1, read on the forward strand.
CATTGATGAAAGTGAAGTCACTCAGTCGTGTCCGACTCTTTGGGACCCCATAGACTGTAGCCTAACCAGGCTCCTCTGTCCATGGGATTTTCCAGGCAATAGTACTGGAGTGGATTGCCATTTCCTTCTCCAAGGGATCTTCCCAACCTAGGACTCGAACCCAGGTCTCCCACATTGTAGACAGACGCTTTACCGTCTGAGCCACCAGGGATATTGATATTCCTATGTAAATACCAATATTAGGCAGTTACAATACAAAGTACACTGGACTTGGAGTTAGCACTAAAGGGTTGAGATCCTCACTCTACAAATGACTACATCCCGTAAGCCTCACACAAAACAGCAGGAGCAGTGCTTGCCTCCTAGGGTTGCTGGGAGCATCAAACAAGATTATGGATTTAAAAGTGCCTGGTCAATAATAAGGGCTTCCCTGGTGGCTCCGAGGTTAAAGTGTCTGCCTGCAATGTGGGAGACCTGGGTTTGATCCCTGGGCCAGGAAGATCCCCTGGAGAAGGAATGGCAACCCACTCCGGTATTCTTGCCTGGAGAATCCCATGGATGGAGGAGCCTGGTGGGCTACAGTTCACAGGGTCGCACCACCTATAGCACAGGGAACTGTGCTCAATATTCTGTAACAACCTCATTGGGAAAAGAATTTGAAAAAGAATAGATACATGTACAGGTATAACTGAATCACTCTGTTGTATACCTGAAACTAACACAGTATTGTTAATCAACTATAGTCCATATAAAATAAAAAGTTAATAAGTACCAAACAAATGTTCAGGGGTATGGTTACTTACAGTCACCTCGACATCAGTGACTCAACTGTCATTGCTTACCCAGCATGAACCAGCATGTACGAGATAAATCTCCAGGCTTCCTCCCGCTTCTCAGGATGGTAGATAAAGGGACTCTCCAAGATGCCTATGTCCAAGGTGATCCACTGTTTCTGAGGCTTCCACACAGCATAGTAAATAAATACCGCCAGCTGACAGGGAGAGGCAGACGCTAAAGTTATCCATACCTGCTGCAGAAAGCGGCCCCATTAAAGCCCACGGGCACTACCTCTGTTTGAAACAATTTGCTCTTAAGAGGACGGCTCCACAGCGTGTGCTCAGATGGCAGAATTCAGTTCCCTGCTGTATATCTGACTGTGTAACTGTAGGCGTCTCCTGCTTCTTCCAGCAGTTAGGAGCAGCCCTAGACCAAACTTCAAACAAGAGTCTCTCTCGAACCCACTTTCCCCTCCTCTTCCCTCCGCTTCCCACCTTCACCACTTGATCACTTATCTGCAACTTAATAGGAAATTAGGCCACCACTGGCTTCTGAAAAACAGAGGAGGCAAAGGGGAAAATAGTGACTTTACAGTGGGAAAACCTGGCAAGCAGGACCTGCAGCAAGTGGCGAAGGCCCACGTCACAGGGGTGGCGTGTGGACGCCCCCCGTTCCCGAGTGTGATGTGATAAGGAGGGCACTTCACTTCTGTGGTCTTCCTCCCCTAAACCCATAACTCCAGTCTAACCGTAAGAAAAAGTATCGGACAAACCCAGACAGAGGGGCATTGTATAGGATACCTGGCCAGTACTCCCCAAGACTATCAAAACCATGGAAAGCAAAGACAGAGAGAGGGTCAGAGATCAGAGTGGACTGGGGAGATGTGACGAGTAAACACAGTGCGCCACCCGGGTTCGAAAGTACAAAAGGGACAGAAAGAGGTCACCAATGGAAAAACTGGCGAGATTCAAGTTAAGCTAGGAGTTAGTAATATCTCAGTATGAGTTTCCTAGTTTTGACAAATGTAAAACTATGGAAATGTAAGATATTAGCATTGGAGAAATTGGGTAAGGGGCATAAGGAGCTCTCTTACTGTCTCTATAACTTTTCTGTAAAGCTAAAATTACTCCAAAATGAAAAATTTGCTTAAAAAAAGTTTTTGGCAGCACCGCTCAGTCTGGAGGATCTTAGTTTCTTGACCAGGGATTGAACCCAGGCCCCTGCAGTAAAAGTACCGGATTCTAACCTCTGAACTGCCAGGGAATTCCCCCTTTCCTTTTTTTGAATGCATAGTCTATCACCTCCAGCAAAATATTGAGTAGAAATGGTGATGGTGGGCATTCTTGTCTGTCTGCTGATTCTAAAGGAAAAAACGATTTTAACATTTCACTGTTTGTACTATTAAGCCCCTAAGATGGTCCTCAAGGGTCCCCACCACTTAATTTTCACACCCTTGAACAGTTTCCTCCCTCAATGAATCAGGGCTGGTTTCTGTGTCTGCCCCAACCAAAACAGCACTGACGAAAGCTTCTTTCAGGAAGGCCACATTGTGGCCTTATCTTTATATAAGCCATAAGAGGCCAGGTCCCTATGATAGTTAAATTTATGTGTCAACGTAACTAAACCACAGTATTTGGTCAAATATCATTCTACATGTTTCTGTGACTTTGAATAAAGCAGACTACCCTCCGTAATGCGGGTGAGCTCATATCAGTTGAAGGCTTAATAGAACAAACATTCCTTGAGCAAGAAGGAATTGTGCCAACAAATGGCCTTTGAACTTCAGCTTATCCCCAGGTTGCTAGTCTGCTGGCCCACCCTGTAGATTTTAAATTTGCCAAGCCTCTGCAATTACATAAACCCATTCCTTAAAATAAATCAATCTCTCTCTCTCTCCATATATGTGTATAGACAGATGAAGGATAGAGTGTGTGTGTGTATATATCCTATTGATGCTGCTTCTTTAAAGAACCCTGACTAATACAGTCCTTGATAAGAAAGTTGAGGCATCAGTGGGAACTAAGAGAATAACATCAGCAACTTTCTCATACTCTTAAGTCGGGGCTTCCCTGGTGGCTCGACAGTAAAGAATCCACCTGCAATGCAGGAGACCTGAGTTCAATCTCTAGATCAGGAAGATCCCCTAAAGAAGGGAATGGCAACCCACTCCAGTATTCTTGCCTGGAGAATTCCACGGAGAGAGGAGCCTGGAGGGCTACAGATCACAGGGTCACAAAGAGTCAGACATGACTGAGGGACTCACACACACAGTGCCTCTAAGTCACATCCCACAGGCAGCCATACTCTGTCAATTCCCTTATGAGGCATCACGCTGTGGGAGAAAAAGCTGGGTGAGATAAGGCTCGGGAGAAGCCCGGTCCTGGTCAAATAACTAAGTACGCGGCCTTGGGCAAGTCACCCCACTCTTTTCCGGAAAACAAAACAGCTGACTGGACCAGAGTCTGATACTACATGCTGCCCAGAGCCAACATCACTAGAAGAGCCCAATCCCACCGTTTCCTGCTGAAATCTGGAGGCAGCCTATAGCTCTTATAAACATAGAGCTCCTGATAGACCTTACCAATCAATCAGAGCTGGTTCATGAGATCAAACCAGTTGGAAACCCAGAGGTTATTTGATCTCTAAAGCCCCCACCAACTGAAATGAAATGAAGGTGAAGGTGAAGTCGCTCAGTCGTGTCCGACTCTTTGCGACCCCATGGACTGTAATGTACTAGGCTTCTCTGTCCATGGGATTCTCCAGGCAAGAATACTGGAGTGGATTGCCATTTCCTTCTCCAGGGGATCTTCCCCACCCAGGGATCAAAATGAAGCCACTGCGATTGTGGTCACTGCTGGGCAGAGGAGTTGTTTGAAAAATAAAACTCAACACTTGACTGCAAGTGCCTGGAAAGACAGGAGGAACCTGGGAGGGGGACTCTGAAGAGGACGAAGTTGGGCTCTGTGTGCGCTGTGCTTGCCGCCCCAAGCTCTCTTCATATGTTCCCCAGTCTTTCCTCCAGGTGTGATCTGAAGCCCCAGTGTATCTGCAGCTCCCCAGGAGTCCTTGCGCCAGTGCCCACCACCCGGCACGCTTACCTCGCGATGCTGACGCAGATGATGAACACGGGGGGCGGGAGGCAGTTAGCTCTTTCCAGGTATGTTCTTCGCACCGGTTCAGGAAGCATCCATTTTGAGACAATCCTGTGGACCTTTCCAGGCTTGAAGGGATCTTTATCTGCCCTGCCCTCTCTCATTTTCTCTTCTTCCATCTCTCTATCCATATTCAGATTCACATCCTCCTCTATCTCCAAATCATGAGCAGCAGCCATTGTCCTGGGTCCTCCTCCACCTGAGAGGAACAAGACTGTCAGGGGAAACAGATGACCCTATAGTCTTCAGACCATAGCTCTTTCCCGGGCTCTCTGGCACCATGACTAGTTTCCAGCGCCTTCCCAGTGAGTCAGGAGAAGGTGGCTGCAGATCTGTTGCCCAAACACACGCAATATCCATGCCCTCACCATCTGGATATAATTGTGAAAAAGTACTAAGTTCTCCCCAGCTAAGGAAGAGGACTCCCCAGAAGTCACTTATGGCATTGTCACCACCCAAAGGGTGGACTGGAGCTTTGGGATGGCAGCTCTACCTCATACACCCTTTCCTTGCCCTCTGCCACTGACTCCCAAGGCAATTATTAGTGTAAAAGATAGCTTTGCAACGAGGTGATGCATCTCAGAGCCTAAGCCACACACGCGCGTAACCGAATTCAGTTTTGACTAGCTTAAGCAAATAGTCTCCTCTCAACTCTCAGTTTCATCTTTCTTCTACTCCCAAGCCAAACACAGGTCTCCGAATCAAAAATTATTTAATGAGCATCGACTATGTATCAGGCACTGTGCTGACCGGTACTATGTATCAGGCACCCGTTTTAGTTTAAAAAATTCCCCTCCTCTCAAAAAAGATTTAAAACCACATCTTCTCTTTGTAAACTGTCAGTGTCCTTTCTCACCTGCCACCGCTGCCGTTCTGCAGCACATGAGTTAAGCAGGCCATTGCTTACTGGCCCCCCAGGTGCAGCACTGCCACTCTCGCTAAAACACACCTTCCCAACAACTCTTTGACATTGACACTCTTGGCTGAGTTCCTACTAATTTCTACACCCAGTATCCCCTTGAACTCAATCCTCAACATCTAGACACTCAAGCATTTATTCAACAGATATCTGTTGAACACCTACTATGTATTAGATGACCAATCCTATCCCAAAGTGTTTACAATGTCATGGAGGAGGCTGAGGTCAATAAAAATCACACAAATAATTGTATACTTACAAGAGACACCAAGCAGATGCATAAGTTACTAAGGCAGCATATCTGTAACAGTGAGGCCTGGACTACACACTCCCTCCTCTCCATGTGTCATGGTGCTATCTGTACAGTCTTTCTCCTTTTGGTTTAGTTCTGTTATATTTTAATTCTGGTTGAACTATTTAATCAAAGATTTTCATAGTCAAAAAAATGGGTGCTGCTGCTGCTTAGTTGCTTCAGTCGTGTCTGACTCTGTGCAACCCTATGGACTGCAGCCTGCCAGGATTCTCCAGGCAAGAGTACTAGAGTGGGTTGCTGTGACCTCCTCCAGGGTATCTTCCCAACCCAGGGATCAAACTCAGGTCTCCTGCATTGCGGGCAGATTGTTTACCACTAAGCTACCAGGGGAGCCCCTGGCAGGGATGGGGGAGGCTCAAATACATTAAAGGAAAAAAATAATGTTGCCACACGCTACATAGAGTACAATTCCTTTTTGAAAAAAGTAATGTATTGATACACAGGGAAAACATCTGGAGAATTAACCATGATTATATTTGTATGATGGGATTTTACTAGATTTTTGCCCTTTATGCAGGAGTGGGTCTACATTTTGTGTATGCTGAAGCTTAAACAATATGGGGGGGGGTGCTCTTTGGAAAAAATAACATTAAATTCAAATTATAAAATAGAAAAACTCTAAAAGTACTTAGAGTGCTTTAGAAGAAGCCTGTGTGAGTAGAAATCTGAAGCTTAAGCTTTGTTAGTATCACAGATAACCCAGCCAAAACAATCTTAAAAAAGAACAAAACAGGAGGTACCGCATTCTCTAATTCAAACTAAATTTAAAAAACTACAGTAATCAAAACAGTATGGTACTGGCACAAAAATAGATACAGAGCAAAGGAACTGCATAGAGAGGCCAGAAATGAACTCACACCTATACGGGCAATTAACCTATGACAAAGGAAGCAAGAATATACAATGGGGAAAAGACGGCATCACACCACATACAAAAATAAACTCAAAATGGACCTGAAACCATAAAACTTCTAGAAGAAAACTAGATTAAAGACTACAATCTAAGACCTGAAACCATAAAACTTCTAGAAGAAAACACAGGCAGTCTGCTCTTTGACATCGGTCTTAGCAATATTTTTTCTGGATATGTCTCCTCAGGAAAGGGAAACAAAAGCAAAAATAAAGAAATGGGACTATATCATACTAAAAAGCTTTTGCACAGCAAAGAAAACTACCAACAAAAGGAAAAGGCTGCTTACTGAATGGGAGGAGATATTTGCAAATGATAGATCTGACAAGGAGTTAACATCCAAAATATACAAAGAACTCATAATACAATCCAACATAAAAAACAAACAACCCAGTGGAAAAATGGGCAGGGGACCTGAATAGATCTTCTTCCTATAAAGAAGACATACAGATGGCCAATAGACACATGAAAAGCCGCACATCACTAATCATCGGGGAAACACAATCAGAGCCACAATGGGGAATTTCCTGGCATCTCAGTGGTTAGGACTCCACATCCTTCACTGCTGTGGCCCTGGTTCAATCCCTGGTCGGGAAATCAGACCCAACAACTCATGCAGTGCAGCCAAAAACAAACAAGAAAAACACTCACTTCACACCTGACAGAATGGCTGTTATCAAGAAAGAGAACATAACAAGTGTTGGCCAGGGTGCTGAGAAAAGAGAGCCTTCACGTACCGTTGGTAGAAATGTACTTTGCTACAGCCACTGTGGAAATAGTGCATGGAGGTGGTTTGGTCGCCACGTTGGGTCCAGCTCTTGAGACCCTGTGGACTGTAGCCTGCCAGGCTCCTTTGTCCACAGAAATGTCCCAGCAAGAATACTGGAGTAGGTTGCTGTTTGCTTCTCCAGGGGATCTTCCTGACCCAGGGATCAAATCAGCGTCTCCTGCACTGCAGGTGGTTCCTTTACCAACTGAGCCACCAGGGACGTCCACGAAAAACAGTATGTGGATTCCTCAAAGAGAAGCAGAATTACCACTAGATCCAGAAATTCCATTTCTAGGCACTTATCCAAAGAAAATTAAAATGTACCTCTACGTTCAATGCTAAATGATGTACAGTAGCTAAGATATGGAAGCAATCTAAGTGCCCATCAATAGGTGCACGGATAAAGGGTATGTGGTATGCACACACACACAGAGGAATATTTCTCAGCCATGAAGAAGAATAAAATCTTGCTATGCAACAACACGGATGGACTGGAAGGGTAGTATGCTAAGAGAAATGAGTCAGGTAGAGAAAGACAAATACTGTATGATTTCATCTACATGGGTAATCTAAGAAACACGTGAACCAACACAACCAAACAGAAACAGAGTCATAGATACAGAGAACAAACAGGCTTTTGCCAGAGAGGAGGAGGTTGGGAGGAGGTAAGAAAGAGATGGGAGATAAAAAGATACATTTCAGTTACAAAATAAATGTCATAAGAATAAAGTGTAGTGTGGGGAATACAGTCAATAATTGTGTAATAGCTATGTATGGTGACAGATGACAACTAGGCTTTTCATGGTGATCATTTTGTAATGTATAGAAATAACAAATCACTATGCTGTACTCTTGAGAGTCCCTTGGACTGCAAGGAGATCCAACCAGTCTATTCTGAAGGAGATCAGCCCTGGGATTTCTTTGGAAGGAATGACGCTAAAGCTGAAACTCCAGTACTTTGGTCACCTCATGCAAAGAGTTGATTCATTGGAAAAGACTCTGATGCTGGCAGGGATTGGAGGCAGGAGGAGAAGGGGATGACAGAGGATGAGATGGCTGGATGGCATCACTGACTCGATGGACGTGAGTCTGAGGGAACTCTGGGAGTTGGTGATGGACAGGGAGGCTGGCGTGCTGCAATTCATGGGGTCACAAAGAGTCAGACTCGACTGAGCGACTGAACTGAACTGATGCTGTATACCAGGAAGTAACAGTGTTGTGGGTTAGTTATTTCAAAAACAAAGTGATAGAAAAAAAAGATCAGCCACATCAGATATATGTGACTACCAAAGGTGGGGGTGGGAAGGGGAATTAGATGAATGTAGTCAAAAGGTACAAATGCCTGCTGCTGCCGCTCACTCAGTTGTGTCTGACTCTTTGCGATGCCATGAACTGTAGCCTGCCAGGCGGCTGTATCCATGAGATTCTCCCAGAAAGAATACTGGAGTGGGGTGTCATTTACTCCTCCAGGGGGATCTTCCCAGCCCAGGGATTGAGCCCACATCTCTTACCTCTCCTGTGGTTATAAGATACATATGTACTAGGGATGTAACACCAGAACATCATAAAGATAATCAACACTGCCGTACATTATAAATGAAAGTTGTTAGAATAAATCCCAATAGTTCTCATCATGAAGAAAAAAATTTTTTTTCTAGTTCTTTAATGTTGTATCTATATGAAATGATGGATGCTCACTAAATGGATGCTCAACAATCATTATGTTGTACATCTTAAACTTAAAAAAAAAAGATATAATAAAAACAGAACCATATATATGAGACCTTTGCTGGACTCTAAAGTCTCAAGCACTGTACTATTTCTTCCCTTCTCTTGTGGATCAATGTCTTAAAGGATGAGTTTGTACCCACTAAACACCTTGTCATCTGCAACTCTGATCAAAACTGCTCTGCTAAGTTATGCCCTTTAAATAAATCCACTTCTGTTGTAATGTGAGTTCTAACGAAGTGTGCAGAGCAGCCCAGTCTCTTCAAAGCACATCCTTATGCAAATTCTCACGTACTCCTCTGAACAATCTGGGAAGGAAAGCAAGCAATATGTTCCCAATTCTCACCTTCCTCTTTCCTAACTGAGCTTCCTGTTGAAAACCCTTCATCCCTGCCTTTCATCCCAACCACATTCCACTGGTGACTTCTTTTTCCTACTATCCAGCCACAGGCATCCCCTCTGCATACTTCAGCAACACTGTCCTCCCGCAACTGGCCTTCTCTAACTTGGTGGGAAAAGGCAGTGTCAAGGTCACTAAAGGGCGGGTACACAGGCTAGACAGACCTGGGGAATGGCCATGTCTTATTTTTATATGCCACCCCAGTAAATAGCCTTGGATCTGGGACTGTGAGCCATAGAATCGAGGCTTCGAGGGATGGGAGGCAGGGGAATGGAGAAGTTTATGTTTAATGGGTACAGAGTTTCAGTTTGGGAAGATGAAAAAGTTCGGGAGATGGATGATGGTGATGGTTGTACAATAATGCGAATGCTATGAATACACTTAATTGTACACTTAAAAACAGTCAAAATGGTAAGTTTTATGTGTATTTTACCACACACACAAACTAAATAATAATATTAAATTTTCAAGGTCACTGTGAAGACTAGATAGAATATACTGTTTATCATTAGCATGTGCTTAATCAACAGTACCCAATGTCACTGACATTTTCAGCTTAGTCCAGTGTATCTAAACTTCCTCTCATGCACATGCTTAGATGCTCAGTTGTGTCTGGCTCTTTACGACCCCATGGAGTGTAGCCCAGCAGGCTCCTCTGTCCATGGGATTCTCTCAGCAAGAATACTGAAGCAGGGTGCCATTTCCTTCTCCAGGGGATCTTCTGACCCAGGGATCATACCCACGTCTCCTGCACTGGAAGTGGTACATCTTCCCAAGTGGTACCACTAGCACCACCTGGGAAACCCTCTAAGTATTTTCCACTGGAATTTTCTTTTTGCAGGGTGGGAGGCCGCATCAAGCAGCATGGGGGATCTTAGTTCCCCAACCAGGGATAGAACCCAGGCCCCTTCAGTGGAAGCACAAAGTCCTAACCACTGGACTGCCAGGGAAGTCCCTAAAATTAACCATTTTAAAGTATATAATTCAGTAGCATTAAATACATTTATAGTGTCGTATAACCATCACCACTATTTCCAAAGTTTTTCATCACCCCAGACAAATCCCTCATACTCAGTAAGAAGTCACTTCCCTCTTGCTCCATCCCTCCAGCCTCAGGCAACCATTAATCTGTTTCTGGTCTCTATGGATTTACCTATTCTAGATGTTTCATACAAATGGAATTATACATTATGTGGCCTTTTGAGCCTGGCTTCTTTCATTTAAAGTCTTCAAGGTTCATCCATGCTATAGCACGTGTGGGTACATCACTCCTTATGGCTGAATAATATTGCATCGTATAGATAAATAAATAAAACCGCGTTGTTCACCCATTCACGGGTTTAAGGGCATTTGGATTGATTCCACCTTTGGGCGACTGTGAATAGAGCTGCTATAAACATTCCGATACGAGTTTTTATTTAAATACATGCTTTCAATTCTTCCAGGAATATACCTAAGAGTGGTATTGCTGGGTCATATGGTAATTCTGTGTTTAATTTATCAGGAAATCTTCAGATCCCATTTTAAAGTGGTTAAGACTCTGTGCTTCCACTGCAGGGGACACAAGTTCGATCACCAGTTGGGAAACTAAGATCCCGCAAGCCAAGTAATAAGGTGGAAAAAAAAAAATTAAAGTGGAGATAGGGATAGCACTTACTTCATAACATTTTTAATTGTTTTTTATTGCAGTATAGTTGATTTACAGTTGTTGTGCCAATCTCTGCTGTGCAGCTAAGTGACTCAGTTATACACATATAGACATCCTTTTATTTGTATTATCTTTTATTATGGCTTATCACAGGATATTGATTACAGCTTCCTGTGCTATACCGTAGGCCCTTGTTGCTTATCCATTCTAAGTGTGATAGTACCTTATAGCATTTTGAGGAAGATTATTTGAGATAATCCATATAAAGCCTTACAGTTTCTGGCACATAGTAAACACGCCTTAATTGTTAGTCTTATCGGCTATGGATGGATGAGTGGGTATGTGGATAGGCAGATAGATGGCTAGAAGGAAGGGTGGGACTGAGTCTGGGGTCTATTTTCACACTGCAAGTTACTGGAATTAGGTCACATTTATTTTTTTTTCAAATGCACTCCATTAGGCAAGGTTGCATATTATAATAGATTGTAGTTAATAAATTTAAGGAAGTCCCCTTTTGCTACTTTTTTCCCAGTAACTTTGCTGAAAATAAAGGCTTCTTCTCTCACACTCACCCAGTCTCTGAGGGTCAGACTCGAAGTGTATAGAAATAACTATGGAGTTAGGCAAAAATTTCATTTGGCCTTTTTGCAATGTTTTGTGGAAAACCTGGATGAACTTTTTGGCCAATCCAGTATTTTATTAATTTTCCTTGCATATGGATGATTATTTCTAGTTTGTTTCATGTCTCGGAAAAACAGAGTATGGATTTAGGATCAGCAAATGGCAACCCACTCCAGTATTCTTGCTTGGAGAATCTTATGGACTGAGAAGCCTGGTGGGCTGCAGTCCATGGGGTCACAAAGAGTTGGACACGACTGAGTGACTTTACTTACTTACTTACTTACTTAACTCTTAAACGCAAATACTAAGGCACTTTCAAAAGAAGTTCAGGGACTCCCTGGTGGTCCAGTGGCTAAGACTCCACACTCTCAATGCAGGGGGCCTGGGTTCAATCCCTGGTCAGGGAACTAGATCCCACAAGCCACAGGTGAGACTCAGTGCAGCTAAATAAATAAATAAATGCTTTTTTTTTTTTTAATAAGTTCAAGTAGGAGTGATTAACATTGTGTTAATAAGCCCTAGTCGTACATGATCATTTCCCGAGGAAATAAAATTCCATATTGTTAATAACACAACTTTACAGCTATAAAAGGGCTTCCCTGGTGGCATAGACAGTAAAGAATCTGCCTGCAATGTGGGAGACCCAAGTTAAATCCCTGAGTTGGAAAGATCCCCGGCAGAAGGGAATGACAACCACTCCAGTATTCTTGTCTGGAGAATGGACAGAGGAGCCTGGCAGGCTACAGTCCACGGGGTCACAGAGTCAGACACAACTGAGTGACTAACACACACACACACACACACACACACACCCCTAAAAAAGAGCTAGAAAAACAAGGATTACACTTCTCTCCCAATTTTTCTCTTTTCTCCAGACTTCAAAATTTCCAGAAATTTTATGACCTCAAGGCCATCATTTTATTTATTTTAGTGAAATATATTTCCTGTGTTGCAAAAGTATCTGACCCATTCAGTTTAGCTGAGCTCACTCTGTGTCTGCTTTCTTCCTTGGTATGTGTGTGAGTGTGTATTAGTCACTCAGTCGTGTTCAACTCTTCAAGACCCCACGGACTATAGCCTGCCAGGCTTCTCTATTCATGGGATTCTCCAGGCAAGAATACTGGAGTGGGTTGCCACTCCCTTCTCCAGGGGATCTTCCCAACCCAGGGATCGAACCCAGGTCTCCTGCACTGCAGGCAGATTCTTTACTGTCTGAGCCACCAGGGAAGACCTTCTTCCTTGGTACATGCAGTAAAGGGATCTGACGTCTAGGTCTACCTACTGTAGTAGATTCTAGAAATAGATGAACATGTTGGTAGAGATGGTGGCATTTTGTTTTGATGTCTCTTCTCAAACACTACCCGTCTGTGTGCCTGTTGCATGAATATCGAGGCCTCTCTCTGGTTCATCTCCACAGGTGCTGCTTCTCATCTGACATTCCCTGTCCCTCCCACTCCTATTTACCTTCTGCTCCCACAGCTGAATTTCTGAGCACAGCTGACCACCATGGAAACACTACTGACCAGACTGGCAACAATGAAAAACACTGATCCATACTTATGAAGCTATATGGAAATGGGTGCCATTTATGAGGTGTAATTGACGCAGGCTTTACACAAGGCAATTGGGTAGTTTCTATAAAATATGAAACTCATATACCTTTCAACAGACTTATTCTACTTCTAGAAATCTACTTCTAGATATGTATTTGAGCAAGTACTCAAGGCTATCGTTCAAAGATGTTCAGAGCAGAACTATTTATAGTGAAAAATTACAAAGAACCTTAAAGTACATTAATCAGGTTGTTGTATTTTCTGATAGTTCTCCTTCCTTATACTGGCTGAAATCTGCTCACCAGCACTTCCTGGGTCAAAGGTTCCCCTCCCCAGGGCCTCACAAAGCAAGTATAAGCTAGGGTCATGTCATTAATCATGAGGGCGTAGCCTATATAGGCCATGGGTTCTGTAAGTCAAAGTTGGGATAGATAATCTGAATTTTCTGGATTACCAGAATTTTCAGAGGCTCAGTCCATAGCACAAGATCTCAAAACAAGTCAGCAATGGTTACAACACATTATAGTCTCAGAAATATAAAAACATCTACAGCTATCAAATTATTTACTTGGTCCCTCTCATCATAGTGTTACTCATGGAGTGAACTGTTTACTACATTGACTGCTTCCTTATTCATTAAGCAAAGATGATGCAGGCTTCTTAAGCTTTCTTGAATGTAGACTTGATATTATGCCTCAGCTCCTACCTTCTATCTGCAGCAAGTGGCTGTCAACTCTTTGTTGAAATCACACACACACGAACACACACACGCACATTCAGATCAAAACTGGGTGGAACTGCTGTGAAATGTCCTCATCCTACACTAAGAGAACAACTGGGGTGGATTATTAAAAAGAATACTGGAAAAGTAGAAAAGACTCAGAGCCTTCTGGTTAAAAATGGAGATGTTTCCCTGCACACAAGAACTGAAGACCTTCCCTTCAAGTTAGCAGTTATCCTCAAGAAGAGGAAAAATGGAAAGAACTTTTCTACTTCCTGACCTTACCTGGTATAAGCATTGCTCTTATTATGAATCATGGAGCCAGTGTGCTGGCCAAGGATTGGAAAGGGGAGGGCTCTGCTCATTTACCCAGAATAGTGATCTGCCTTTAAAATATATGTATCTGTAGAAAAAGAGATTTCCATAAGAAGATTTACATAGGAGACTCTAGACATTGGCAAGGGATTTTTCTGAAGACCGCTTGTGAAGTGAAAGTTGCTCAATCATGTCCGACCCTTTGTGACCCCATGGACAACACAGCCCATGGAATTCTCCAGACCAGAATACTAGAGTGAGTATTCTTTCCCTCTCCAGCAGCTTGAACCCAGGTCTCCTGCACTACAGGTGGATTCTTGACCAGCTGAGCCACAAAGAAGCCCAAGAATACTGGAGTGAGTAGCCTATCCCTTCTCCAGTGGATCTTCCCAACCCAGAAATTGAACTGAAGTCTCCTGCATTGCACGTGGACTCTTTACCAAGTGAGCTATCAGGGAAGCCCAAAGACCTCTTAGGTGCCCTTATTCACTATTGAGAATACTGATAGGGACAGAGTAAAGAGACAAAGTTGGTAACTAAATAGTGAATCCCACTAGGGGATTATAAGTCAAGAAAAAAGTATGGGAGACCCTTGTAAGTTAATGATCACTCAAGAAAGCAGGTTTGCTTAACCACAAAACCAAGCAGGGCTGCTTAGCAACAAAACCACACAACAGAAGCATGGGACATGCCCCCAGACAGTAAAACCACGGTGCCATGAGACCCACATCCTGCCCAGTGAGCCGGGTAAGTTAATGACCCCTAGGACATGCTCTCTGCACACAGAAAAAACAATAATTTATGGAAAGGGAGCATTTCAAAGTGCACGATCCTCAATGGACTGAGATCTGAGATGATTCTTCCATAGTGTCATGAGAGTCATAGTGTCTTAACCATGTAGGGACACAAAAGACTCCCCCACCTGACATAGAGGAGGAGCTGCCGATGGAAGCGCAACATCTACTCAAGGATGAGGGAGAAAGCGGTTTCCTCCCTTTCTGACTTCTCCTTTGATCATAAAGCTGTAGCCCACTAAGCTCTTGGGGCGGGGCACCTTCTCGCCTGCCCACTTATAAGCCTCACAAGCATCCTGTTCTAATAAATTACTTCTTATCTATCACTTTGCCTCTCACTGAATTCTTTCTGCACTGAGATATTAAGGACTGGAGCTCCTTGGAGTCCCTCAAACACATAGTGTTTCTCAAAATTATGTGACAAATTAAGTCCAAAAAAATGTAAGTTATGGACTTCTGTAACTAAGCAGGACCGTATGAGGCCTTCCCAGGACAGACCTTCTGCCATATCCTCTGCTTCAGCTCCTCTCTAAAGTACCTAGATAACAGTATCTGATGCACATTTCCTGAGTTGTTTTGCAGATACTAAAACCCCCACCAAATGAAAGACGTTATCTACCTGATGTCCAGGAGCACAGAGCCCCCAGGCCTACTGAGCCTAAGGATCCATAACCCTGTGACTCCACCCTGTTACCTCATCAGAGAACTGTGTGCCAGCTGATCACATACCCTGGGTTGCCCGTTTCTCATTTTGCCTTTTAAAAACGCTTGGCTGAAACCCACCAGGGAGTTCAGGTGTTTTGAGAACTAGCCACCCTGGACTTCTTGCTTGATGCCCTGCAATAAACACAGCACTTTCCTTCACCACAACCCAGTCTCAGTAGATCGGCTTCCGTGCGTGGATGAGTGGACCCAAGTTTGGTTCTGTAACACTTCCACTGTATTCTTTTGATAATGCTTATGTAATGGTCATTTGTTAATTTTCTCAGCCAATTACTCATTTCACGAATCTGGGTGGGCAGCAAGGACCACTTCCCAGTACAAAAGCTAAAAATGTCCAATACTCACTTTTCCAGGTTCTTAGGCTCAGGTATGTGACCTAGGCTTGAGCAATCAGCTGCATTTGCTTAGAATTTGGAGGACTGGAGCTGCGGAAGGGGAAGATTCTTTACATGGTGCACTTAAAAGCAATGGCAGCAGTATCTCGTGTCCATCCAGCTGTGCCACCGGAGTCAGTGTGGCACCCAGCATCCGAAGCCCGCTGTGCCTTTCATGCAGGTTGAAGCAATGAGCACGCAGCTGCGACAATGTGGCTCTTTTTGCCTACCTGGCTCTGTAATCTTGGTGTACTTCTAACTGCCTGGTCTCCCTTTGTTTCTGCTTATTTCCTTCCAGTGATCTTGTAATCCACCATGACATTGTGATGTATTAAGAAATATATATATTTGGTCTTCCTCCCCAGACTTCCCTGGTGGCTCAGACGGTAAAGCGTCTGTCTATAATGCGGTAGACCCGGGTTTGACCCTGGGTTGGGAAGATCCCCTGGAGAAGGAAATGGCAATCCATTCCAGGACTATTGCCTGGAAAATCCCATGGACAGAGGAGCATGGTAGGCTACAGTCTATGGGGTCACAAAGTCGGACACGACTGAGCGACTTCACCTTCACTTTCACTTTCTAACTGCCTGGTCTCCCTTTGTTTCTGCTTATTTCCTTCCGGTGATCTTGTAATCCACCATGACATTGTGATATATTAAGAAATATATACATTTGGTCTTCCTCCCCAGCTCCCAGCACTGAGCTCCTAGTACCCCTGAAATTTCCCGAGTGATAAGTGTGAGAGGAGTATCTTTTGCTATTCTTAATAAGCCTCTTTCTACTGTACCTGAGTTTATGCAAATGAAGTTATTCTTAGAGAATGAGGACTCGTCACCACAGGAAACAACCATGTGATTAGAGGGTTGGGACTTTCAATCTCCCACCTCTGGGATGGGAAGAAGTGCTCGAAACCGAGTGTAGTCATCCGTGGTCAATAATTTAATCCATCATCCCTATGTAATTGAATCTCCATACAAATCCTAAACAAATGGGTTTGGAGAGCTTCCAGGTTAGGTGAACAGTTCAAGGTGCTAGGAGGGTGATGCATTTATAGAAGGTGTGGAGGCTCTTCGTCGCTTCCCACATACCTTGCCCCACACATCTCTTCCATTTGGCTGCTCCTGAGTGGTAGTCTTTATAATAAACTGATAATAGTAGGCCCTAATGTCCTGTCCTGAGTTCAATGAGCTGCTCTAGCAAATTATGGAACCCAAGGAGGGAGGTGACAGAAACGCTGAAATTATAGCCATTTGGACAAAAGCCCTGGAAGCCTAGGCTTGCAACTGCATCTGAAATCAGGAGAAGCTTTGTGGGACTGAGCCTTTAATCTGTAGGGTAGTCAGTGTCAGAATTGCTTGACGTGGAAAACCCACACATTTGGTGTCAGAAGTGTGAGTACTATTAGAGGCCCACTCTATCTCACAATCTCTGTGATCTTCCAACAGGAGATGACAGTTTTGTTGCTGTATTCCACAAGCCCAGAAAGTTCCTGATGCATCAAAGGTGTTCATAAACTACTTACATCTGAGTAAAAGGTAAACAAACTCTCTGCAACTTTGATGTATTAGTAAATCTACAATTGTTCCAAAATACAGTTTATTTAAAAGAATTCTGGAAGGAGGGAAGGAAGGAGAGAGGAACTCCGTGTACACCATATTAACTAAGAGTTCTGGTTACTTCTCTTATACCGAGAAGCACTCCCCTTCATCCTTTTCCTCCGCACACCCACCCACCCCCATTGGCATCATTCTGCCATCACTGAGCCTTCACTGAGACCTGCAGAGCTACCAGGCTGCATTGGTTACCAAAGGGACTGTCACCTGTCTTTAGGGAGCACTATTCCTTGTGCTTGGCACTGTGAAGACTCGAGTTCTACTCCCCTCAATATCTTACAGAATTATTGTAAGAATCAAATGAAATTCTAAGAGTTGCCATAATGGTGAGCACTTAGTGTGTGCCCGGGTCTATGCCAAACACTTTAAGAGCACGCTCTCCTTTACTTCTTACAACAGTCTTGTAAGTTGGGATAATAACGTCCCCAGTTTGTGGATAAGGTAACTCGGGCTTCCAGAGCACCTTGCTCAGGGTTATATAGCTGTTGAGAAGGTGGAGCAGGAGACGAAGGCATCTGACTCCAAAGGCCCCATGCGTGCCTCTGCCTTGTGATTCCCATGTAACAAGTGTGCAAGAAGTGTGCATAGTTTTGAGTATTTTCATCCCATCCTTCCCTCTTTCCTCCTCCAGCTCTCCGATCAGATCCCGACTAGACTCTGATAGTTCCCAGATGGGAGCTGTAGAAGAACTGGCAAGCGGGGCTGGGAACACCCACCACTCCCATTACTGCTGCAAGGAGTCAAGATGGAGAAAGACGTCCAGGAAAGAAAAAGGATGTGTTCTCTGAGAACCCAAGGACTAAGTCAGGCTCACCTTCCCTTCTTCACCTCACCCAGGAGAGCACTGCCAAGGCCACAACCTTAGGACAACTCCTCTTCGGCAGAAGAGGCTTTCGATCACTAAGCTGTGCTGCTTTCCCAGCTGCACGCGAACAAGTAGGTTTCAGACATCTGAATTGTTTTTTTCAAACAGCTGGCCCCACCCATTCATTGGTACCAGGCGGGCCCTTGCAGAGACTGAGTCCAGCCTTGATGTGGCTGGGGTGTCCAGAAGGCTGGGCAACAGACTATGCTGGGTGTACCCAACTGCAGCCCAGCTGGGCCTCGTGGAGAGGCTTTGGGTGGTGTTGCTAGGCAACCTGGGTAATTGGAGAGGCCACGGACTGGGCTTCTGGGCCACAGAGACGAGCAGCCCCCTTCATCACACTGCAGACCATCACTGTGCTCACTCCAGAGTCCTACAGCAATCTCTCTGCGGTTATAGCGTGAACGGGGGCTTTTTTAGCTACAGAAATTAAGAGCCAGCCTTTCCAATTTATGGGTTTGTGGCTGTGGTGGTTTTCTTTTCACTACATCTCCAAGAATACACTTGAAATAAATAGGCAAAAGATTTTAAGACAAAATAGAAAGTACCTTCACAAACCTCCTTTTCCAAAAGTATTCCTTATTCCTGAAGCAAAGCATACTTACCCTCGATTGTGAGGGCACCTAAGGTAGGGAGGCTCTTCTTCCTGAGGTCTCTGCATGCCCACTGTGTGTTAGAAGATTCTTCTTTGGAATCCCACAACTGTAGCTGTGGCTCAAGGTGGGGGGACCAAGACTCTGGTCATGTACAAGACCTCTGAGTGGAATAATTTCTTTGTGTCTCTCCCATTCAAAGACTATCATGACTGCTCCTTCCCAATCCACAGAACCACTTTCACTTGTGGGGTTTTTAGTCTGTTTTTTGTTTTTGTTTCATTCCGCCGTGCCTCAAGGCTTGCAGAATCTTAGTGGCCTGAACGGGGATCGAACTTAGGCCCACAGCAGTAAAAGTACTGAGTCCTAACCACCGGACCATCAGGGAATCCCCATCACTTGTGGTATTCTGATGAATCCCCTAGCTGCCCTGTGAAGAAGACACCATTTTTATTCCCATTTTACTATGAACAACTAAGGCAAAAAGAGGTACCTCTGATTGCACATCAAAAGCAAAGCCAGAGCACTGTCCCATTCTTGAGGCTAGATCCTGAGCCACTCCAGTATTAATATACCCACTGCCTCCCCACAGAGCTATTTAAGCACTCTATTATAACATTTTTGTTTTCTATTATAATAGTAATAATAATATGTACTGTAAAGACCAAAGCTTTATGTTGTATCTCATACTGTCCTCAACGCATTTTCCTTGTTGATTGTGATCAGACTTTCAAAGTTGCCTCATGCACACTAAGAAATAGAATATGGAAGAAGTCCCAAAGACAGACACACTATTTAACTAGGCTAATGACCTAGCCCACCAGAGCACAGAGCTAAAGGAAAACTCCCAGTGGTGCCAGGGGTAAAGAACCCGCCTGCCAATGCAGGAGACATAAGAAACACAAGTTTGATCCCTGTGTTGGAAAGATACCCTGGAGGAGGAAACGGCAACCCACTCCAGTACTCTTGCTGGAGAATGCCATGGGCAGAGAAGACTGGCGGGCTACAGTTCATGGGGTCACACAGAGTCAGACACGACTGAAGTGACTTAGCATGCAGCACGCAATGACCTAGCCCACCAGAGCACAGGGCTGAAAGAAAACTCCCAACCTCCTTAATTCAAGGAGTTGGCTCTGTTTGATACCATGATGATACTATTTCAGTCCCTTCAGTGAGGAGGCAGAATCACTGCTCTCAGTAGGTGTTTGTAGGTATTCTTCAAAAAGGCTTTCACTGCCTCATCTTCAGTGTTTCTTAAACAATGGTCCATTGATGATAACCAACTGTGCTGCTTTGCACAGGACGAGGGATATGTGATTTAAGGTGCTAAAATTAGGACAGTCCTGGGCACACCAAGGACAGCTGGCCACCCTGACATAAACCAGCTACAGAATCATCTGAAAAAGTCAAGTGGAGATGGCCGGTTCTAATCCTAGGGCAGTGTTCTTAACCCTGGCTACATCAGAATATAGGAGGAGATTGTAAAGCAGTATTAATGTCTGAGCTCACCCCTGATCAGTTGAACTAAGGCCTCTGGAGCTAGGGCCTGCGCACTGGGATTTTTTGATGTGCAGCTAAGATTGAAACCCTCTCCCCTGGAAATTTGGATTCCGGGCTGAGGTCTTGCCCAGGAATCTGCCTGTCTTTGTAACAGCTCCCCAGGGGATTCTCATGTACACTATGATTTGATAACCAATGAATTCTTACGTGATGTGTGAATTTATTGGACAACATACCCTGAATGCCTTGTATATGCTATACTCTGTAAACACACAAAAAAAAAACAAAAACAAAACCACTTCCTACTCCCCAGGCCCTCTTTATTCCCCAGTGGAGAACAAAGACCTATAAATTGTTCCAACACAGTATGCAGTAGTCTCCCTTTATCCACAGCAATACATTCCAAGTCCCTAGGGAATATCTGAACCTGTGGGTAGCACCAAATTTTATCTATACAATGGTTTTTCCTATACACACATACCTATGGTAAAGTTTAATTTATAAATTAAACATTAACAACAATAACTAATAATAAAATAGAATTAAAACAATACTCTGTAATAAAAGCTGTGTGAATGTTGTCATCTTTCTCCCTCCAAATCTTATTGTACAAAGTTAAAGCTGTTTCCATCTTAACTAAGCACTTATCATACATTGTGGCTGTAACTTTTGCAGTTTGAGGTGAGATAGCAAACCTAGCATGAATTTTTTTTTTCCTTCTTCACAATTTCATAGGATGATTCATTTTTATCTTAGCAGCCTCAGAATGCAATTTTTTTTCTTACCATTTTTTATTGGTGGTGGTGGTCACACCACGTGACTTGTGGAATCTTAGTTCCCTGACCAGGACTCAAACTTGTGCCCCCTACAGTGGAAACAGAGTCCTCACCATTGAACCACCAGGGAAGTTCCCTTTTTGCTTTCCTTATTATGTCAAGAAGTTTCACCTTTTCACTTAAAGGAACCCTTTACAGCTTATTTGCGGCATATCCAAATTGCCAGCGTTATTACCCTTGTATTTTAGTAAGTAAAATAAGGGTGACTTTGGCATACCTCAACTGATAACCAAGACTGCAGCTACATGACTGGGCAGGATACACTAGACAAAGAAATGATTCATGTCCCGGGCCAGATGGAGCAGGACAGCTTGAGATTTCATCAAGCTACTCAGAAGAGTGCACAACTCAAAATTTATGAATTGTTCATTTCTGGAATTTTCCACTTAATATTTTCAAACCAAGGTTGACTTCAGGTAACTGAAACCTGGGAAAGCAAAACCTCGAGTAAGAAGAGGGCACTACTGAACTGTGGTTTAGATTTTAAAGTGGGTCAGTCTCATCAGGGCAGTTGTGGTTTTTCAGTTTCCAGAACCCCAGTGTGGTAGGTTAAAGACAGAGCATATTACTTGCTGTTTCTCCACTAAAGGTGGTTTTGTTTCCCTGCCTTGAATCTGGGCCTGACCTGTGACTAGTTTTGACTGATAACATGAGGCAGAAGCAGTGCCAGATACCCCCAAGGCCAGGCCTGCAGAGATCTGCAGCCCTACTTCTGTTCCTCTTGGAATGTTCCCTCTTCGAGATCTGACATCATATAAGCAGAATGACCTCCACTGAGGCCACCATCACATGAGGAAGTCCAAGCTACTCACAAAGAGAGAGAGACCACATAGAAGACCACCAAAGTGCCAGACCTATGAGTGAAGTCTTCTTGGAGCCTAGTTCATCCACCAGCTGAACAGAGCCGCGGGAATGATCTCAGCTGACACCACGTGCAGCAGAATTGCTCACTTTAACCCAAATTCCAGACCCACAGACTCATGACAAAATCAAATGGCTGTTATTGGAAGCTACTATGCTTTATAGTGATTTGTTGTATAGCAGTAGGTACCAGCACCCCTCATCAGAACCAGAGGACAACATGACATTCCATACCATTCTGCCTTCCCTTTAACACCATTCATCTTCACACCCCCTCAGCAGAGTGGACGCAGCTGTCTCACCTGAAAGAGCCTCTCAGTTAATCTCCATCTCTGTTTCCATTCCTGCCCCCCTTTCCAAAACAAAACACAATCAACTGTCTGCTTAAAAATCCTTCAGAGGGGGGCTTTCCCGGTGGTCCAGTGGTTGGGAGTCCACTTTGCAATGCAGGGGACACTGTTCAATCCTTGGTCTGGGAGCATCTCACATGCCCTGGAGCAACTGGGCCTATGCATCACAGCTACTGAAGCCCACGCACTAGAGTCCATGCTCTGCAACAAGAGAAGCCACCCTCAGTGAGAAGTCCTCACAAAGCAACTAGAGAGGAGCCCCTGCTCACTGCAACGAAAGAAAGCCCACACACAGCCACAAAGACCCAGCACAGCCAAAATACATGAATAAACAAAACCCTTCAGTGTTTCCCATTGTCTTCAAGGTAAATACAGGGTCCTTGGCATGGCTGGTAGATGCTGCACCAGCTAGCTCCAGCCTTCTTTTAACCTTCTACTACTCTCCCAACATCTCTGTGCTGCAACCACGGGGGCTTCTTTCTGTCTCAAGCACACACCAAGCTCTCTCCTGTCTCAGGGTCTTTGCACTTGCTGTTCCCTCTACCTAACCCTTTCTCCTCCCCACCCCCCACCCCCCAAACCCCAGCACATACACTCAAGGCTAGCTCTTTTTCTGGCCTCTCTGTAGTGGCAGCCCAACCTCTGCCCACCCCATATACTCTATCACATCCCCCTTCACTTTTAGCGCTTAACTATCTAAAAATACCTGGTTTGAGGATTTCCCTGGTGGCCTAGTGATTAATAATCTACTTTCCAATGTAGGGTACGTGGGTTCAATCCCTGGTCAGGGAACTAAGATTCCACATTGGTTGGTTGGTTGGTTTAGTCGCTAAGTCCTGTCCGATTCTTGCAACCCTATGTACTGTAGCCCGCCAGGCTCCTCTGTCCATGGGATTCTCCAGGCAAGAATACTGGAGTGGATTGCCATTTCCTTCTCCAGGGGATCTTCCTGACCCAGGAAGGAACCCGGGTCTACTGCATTGCAGGCAGATTCTTTACTGACTGGGCTATGAGGGAAGATTCCCAATGCCACGGGGCAACTCAGCCCGTGTGCCACAACTACAGAGCCTACACACTGCAGCTACTGAGCCGGAGCTCTGGAGCCCACACGCTGCAACAGATCGAAGCTCACATGCCACAATCAATATCGATCCCGCATGCCACAAAGAAGATCTCTGGTATGACAACTAAGACTCAGTGTTGCTGCTGTTGTTGTTGTTTTCAATCGCTAAATTGTGTCCGGCTCTTTGCAACCCCATGGACTGGAGCATGCAAGCCAGGCTTCCCTGTCCTTCACTATTTCCTGGCCTTTGCTCAAATTCATGTCCGTTGAGTTGGTAATGCTATCTAACCATCTCATCCTCTGCCACTCTCTTCTCCTTTGGCTGCCTAAGACTCGATGCAGTCAAATAAATATGTAAAAATAAAAATCTGGTTTGTTTGTTATCTGTTGTCTGTCTCTTTCTACTAGAATATAAGCTCCAGGAAAGTCGGAAATTTTCTTTTTTATCCTATCTAATGGTGCTTACTGTTTGCTGAATAAACCACTAAGTGAGTAGAAGAAGGAAGAAGGAGGAAATTTGGAAAGAACACTGAATTACTATACTCAGAAAACCCTGGTTCTTGCTCCAATTCTGCCCCCTGCTTATCTCCAGACGAGCCTCTTCACCTCACCTGATCAGTCCCCACTGTGATGCCCCTGGACAATGATGATGTGTGTGCCATACAGCTGTAGTGTTCACATTTGTTGCTCATGAAGCCCCATAATAATTTCGGACAAGCTATGTTA
Organism: Aepyceros melampus; assembly: GCA_006408695.1. NCBI lineage: Eukaryota > Metazoa > Chordata > Mammalia > Artiodactyla > Bovidae > Aepyceros > Aepyceros melampus. The sequence continues at coordinate 103,383 of SJXQ01002778.1, forward strand.
CTCTCACACATTTTTAAGTCAATAATAAATTATTTCTCACAAGTTAAAATCAGTTGCAAGATAGAACTTTCTAGCATACTCTTTATTAGAGACATGCTTTAGATATGTCTTCCTTTAAATCTTGGAACTACAGATTTAGCTTGCTCAGCTTATGGAAAATGTCTGCCGTATAATCCAATTGTCAAAACCAGTCCCACTGTCAAATCGATCAGCCAAACCAGAATAATCTTCTGTCTGTAAGAGAATCCACCTTCATTCTTTTCTTCCTTGTTACCTCTAACTAATTTTTTATTGAGGAACAGTTGACTTGTGATACTATGTTAGTTTCAGGTGTACGACATAGTAATTCAAAATTTTTATAGGTTGTACTCCATTTAAAGCTGTTATAAAATATCAGCTATATTCCTTGGGCTATATAATATATCCTTGTAGCTTATTTATTTTACACATAGTAGCCTGAACCTCTCAGTCTCCAACTCCTATCTTGCCCCATCCCTTTCTCTCTCCCCACTGGTAACCACTAGTTTTGGTCTTACTGAGCGCCTAGCAATTCTAGCTTCCACCCTCCACTAGGCCTTTTCATGAGCATCTCTCTCTGTTAGAACATCTTCCCTCCCCAATTTGTTCTGTTGGCCAAGTCCTAACACCTCCTCCAAGACTCTGTCCTAACATTTCCTCTGCAAAGCCTTATTAAGCCTCTACTATGACTCTGATGCTGGGAGGGGTTGGGGGCAGGAGGAGAAGGGGATGACAGAGGATGAGATGGCTGGATGGCATCACTGACTCGATGGACGTGAGTCTGAGTGAACTCCGGGAATTGGTGTTGGACAGGGAGGCCTGGCGTGCTGCGATTCATGGGGTCGCAAAGAGTCAGACACGCCTGAGCCACTGAACTGAACTGAACTGAACCTTTGTTGCATCCTCTTGGCCAAAGCAAGTTGGAGACTGGATTCAAGAGATATTGGGCTATTCTCTAGCTGTGCTGTGGAGGCTTCTCATTGCTGTGGCTTCTCTTGTTGTAAAGCATGGGATTTAGGGCGAGTGGGCTTCAGTAGTTGCAGCTCCCGGGCTCTAGAGCATAGGCTCAATAATTGTGGCGAATGGCCCTAGTTGCTCCATAGCATGTGGGATCTTCCCAGATCAGGGAATTGAACCCGTGTATCCTGCATTGGCAGGCACATTCTTTACCACTGAGTCGCCAAGGAAGACCTATTTTTTCATCTTTGAATCCCTATTATGGAACCCACAGAACGAATCAGATTATGTTTGTTGAATTAACAAAAGATTCCTCAAACATTTCTGTATCAGGGACATACAGGGTGCTCACTACAAGCTGTGAACATATACCTAGGGCCAACAGAGCACATGACTGAATGAATGAAGTATGAATGAGTGACTGAATGAACGAATCAGGGGAGGACTGTGCTCTTTCCCACTTGGATGAAGCAGCCCAGAGCAAGAGATGTACTGACGTGAGAGGTGAGAAGCCAGTGTCTAGGAAGCTGGGGGAAGGCTGATGGCCTTTTGTTCTTTCTGATACACAGAAATTTGAAGGACAATAAGGATTTAGACAAAGTGTGGAATCCAGAGTCTGACCTAGATTTGAATTCTGGATCTACTACTTATTATTAGCCATGTGACCTTAGGCAAATCCCTTTGTCTGTTTGTATCTTCCTGTTCTCAACTGAAAGTGGGGCTGAGGATATAATAGGGTTATGATTAAATGAGATTACGCATAAAAGGCTGTAACCTGAGGCCAGGCAGAGTTGGTGGTAGGAACTGACGGTTCCCATCACGGACTCTTAAGTATGCAAATTCAGAAACACAGCGGGAGAGCCTTCCTTTCCTTCCAGCTAGAGGTCCCAGCCCTGATTGCTGTTCTAACCTCAAACGGCAGGAGGCGCGTTCCCTGTTCAGCCCCTCCCTTCACCACCTGCCCCTTCACTCCCAGCTCAGGGTTTACAGGTCGGCCCGAGTGCCTTCAAGGCCAAGGGCGTCTGCTACATCTTTACAAGACAGAGAGGGGAGGGTGGCAGTTAGGGCGGGGCATGGCAGGAAGCGGCCAAAGAAGCACAGGTGCTTCTGGAGCCGGCCTTGCTGTGTGCCCGGCACTGGGCTTGGTGTTTAATATGTATCATCTCATGTCCATGGAGTCCCAACAACAAAACATCTCATGTCCTCTTCATAACAATACTATTTAGAGATACGGAAACTGACCTTCAGGAAGAGGTGGGATATAATCCAAATGCCTCTCTAAGACTCCAAAATGTTTCCACTCTGCCACGCTGGCCACCTGCTTATAGATGGTCACCATACTTTTGTGAAATAAATTTCAGTTCTCTTATTCCCAGGAAGAGCGAAACTCTGTGCCCCACCCCTAACTTCACCCCTGCTC